>CAEGAF010163512.1:0-36876 GCA_903067075.1 Micropoecilia bifurca | reverse complement strand
CCCCCCCCCCCCCCCCCCCCCCCCCCCCCCCCCCCCCCCCCCCCCCCCCCCCCCCCGAAAAACAATGTTTACATCTTCTTAAATATCACATGACACTCGCTGGCTTTGTCTTCAGCTTGCGTAATGAGACAACGACGTGTTTGACACCCTGTGTTATAAATGAAGAGGAAATGCAGCATCACAGAAGGTTTGTGTGACAGTGACGATGTCCAGAATGCAGCCCACTGATGACAGTGAAGTAGAAAGGACGGAAGGTCTCTGAAGTTGAAGACGGAAGACAGAAACATCTCTAAGAGCAGTAATCCTCGGCCAGTGGACAAGAAAAAGAATATATAGCTAGCTTAATTCCCTGGTCACACAATACATGTTTTCCTGAAGATCCTGGCACTTCTACTGCTCCTATAAAACCCATCAATGCCCTTAAAAAAGCCCTTGATAAAAAGTAGTGCCATCTTTCTATGCAAACACCTCTGATACAAGTTTTTTTTAAAAAACAAGCAGTTGGAGGGTTTGCAAATTAGCTTCAAGACAGAACCAAGATGGTTCAGATATAACGAGCCAAACTTGCAAAAGGTGTTCCACAAGGCTTAATTCTTAGTCCATTATTGTTGTCCATATAAAAACAATCTAAACTCAACGATTTTGACCAGATCTCCCTTGCAAATAAGTTGTATGATCTCAATGGAACAAACCTAGTAAAATAAATACAATAAAATAATAACTGTCACTTTTGAAATAATTTCCTACCCCTCCTGTAGTTTTAGTTTTTCTACACCAGGACCTGTTTGTTCACTAGATTATTACAATATATCACTACACAGGGAGTGTCTGCCTCAGTCCTGCTAGTCTGCGTCTATAAAAAAATATCATCCCAGCAACATTGATATGACCTCATTTTACTGTGTGGCATAAAACTAAATAAAAAACAAAACAAGAAGTGTTGAACTAAACAAGGGGGGAAAAAATAAGGTGGACGTGTCAGGCTAAAGTAAAGAAACTGTGACAATCCACACACAGGCCAGAAACTCTGCCTAAACTTCCCTGAACAAATCCAAGCATTCCGATGAAGCTGCAGAACCTGCTGCGGCGAACGTTAAGCAAACGTTTACTTTGTTTCCTAGAAAGCAACACATTTTACCTAACGAGCTCGAAAACCTGAACGCCTCATTCTGTGAGGCTCATTAACGGATCAACGGTTAGTTCAGAGACAATCGAACGCCTTCGAAAACAACTGACAAACAAAATGTCGTGTCCTGATAACAGACAGACAGTTAAAAAAAGAAAATGCCCACCTGGTGAAGCGCTGTCAGCCCGTCAACGTTGGCGTGGTTGATGTCAGCTCCCTGTCGGAGCAGCGCCGCCACCTCCTCCCGGTCGCCGGCGGAGCAGGCGGCCATAAACACGGCTCCCTGCGCGAACTGCACCTTCGCGCGCCGCGTCCCAGAGCCGCCCGTGGTTTTCCGAGTCTCCGACCCCGTCCGGTCCGTTTCCGAGCCCAGCCATCGCTGGAGCTGATCCTGCCGTCGCTGTTTGGCAGCTTCGGACCGGGAATGGTCAGTGGCCGCCATCTTCCCCCTGGTGTGTGTCCCCGGACAGATTCAGCTCATGGTACGAGGAGGAGAAGCAGCGGAGTGCGGTGTTTAAGGATTGAGCTTTCTCCTCCTCGCCCCCCCACCTCCTGCCCGGGCTGCGCCACCTGGTGGACGACCTCTACAATTGAAACCGCAAACTTCGCTGAAAACTTCAACCGCAGCCCCCTGGTGCCTTCAGGGTTGGCTCGGAATTTACTTACTGCAACATAAGTGTATTAACGATGCTGAAGTTAGCTTCAAATTCGCTGCTTCGGCTTCAGCACTTAACAAAATGTTTTTTTTACGAGACCTAGCCACCTTTGATCCCATTTAGTACTAAATCTAAAATAATTAGAATGGATACACTTTCATCTAATTTTCTATAAAACACTTGCAAGGCATTTTTGTCTTGCAGCAAGAAGGTCCTGGGCTCAAATCACCATCCTGAGTTCTTTCTGCATGGTGTTGACATGCCAGAGTTCTCTCTGGGCAGCCCAAAACCATGACTGTTAAATTTAATGGTCTCTCTGAAATGCTCTTAGATGCATGTGTGCATAGTTGTGTTTTTCTGTGTGCCCTGTGTCCAGATTCCAGGGTGTGCATGTATGTGTAGGACTCTCCATGTATTCTGGCTGCCTCCTACAGTCGACAACATAACTGTTTGGTCTAAGTTACCCTTAGAAGTGAGCAAAGATGGACACAGGGGCGGAGCTATAGGGGGGGCTGGGGGGGCGGCCGCCCCCTCGAACCAGTCCGGTGGGGGCCCGGGTCTGGAGGAGCCAGGGAGGGAGGAATGGATTCAAGTCGCTCGAATGTCGGACTATAGACCGAGAAAGTGAGAAAGTGCGCCCCCGCCTGTTGAGAAAGGTGTATTACTGTCAGTAGTTGTTCCGTCCGCATTTAGAGGTCAGGGGAATCAACCCTGGTCTAAATTTGGTGGATGAAAAAAATACTTTTTCCTGTTTTCCTTTTTTACTACTTGACATTTTTGTAATTTTCAACTTCATTGTTATTACAGTTACAAACACAGTTTATGTCAATCCTAAACCACAAACAGTGAAAAATCTTCTGTAGTTTATAATTAAATGTGGATGATTTGCAGCATATGCCTACTGCTGCTCCTGTTTGTCTTTTCATAAGATGGACGATTTTTTTTCTGTTGTTTAACAGAATTGTAGTTATATGCTGTAGTTAATCACGGGGATTACCAGTTTATTTTATGATCACAAACTCTAAATATGATGACACCTGGTGACAAATTCAGCACATTAGATTGACTTGGCAAATAACATGTAAGCTTTTAGCAAATCAAATGTTCTTTTTTCTCGATTAAAACAAAACACACTGTACATGACGAGTACTTAAAGAGCTTGGTTACTTAATAAGTAGAAAATGAACAGTTCTGAAAAAAAAGATTGACACTGAACAAAACACCAAACATATTTTAAAATAATTAGCTAAAGTAAGAAGCAGTGAAAAAAAAGAACAATGAAAAATCACAAAAAGTATGATTGAAAATATACATGACCACCACAGTACTTTCATGTACTGCATACACATTCTTTTGTTTTAGCCATTTACATTAGTACATTTGTTAAAAACAAAGTAAGCCTTCTTCAAACACAGTGCATTGGAAATTGCATCACGCAAATGGAGTAACAGCTTTTAACAAACCAACTCTAATGTTTTCCGTTTTGTCCAGTGCTTCCTGTGAGCCAAAAGTAACTGGAGGGAGGAAAATGCTGCTTCACTTTGTGGCTGACTGCCTTCCACTAAAACCATCATCACATTTTTTTTTTACTCTGCTAAATCTTTGTAACATCCTGTAATTCAGGTTTGTGCATGACTGACTAACTGTGCAAATTTTAAGTGTGCTTCTGTTGATGTAATACTCCATGAATGCCTGGATCAAATGGCTTATTTCTGACTCAGGCATCGGTCCAAAAACGTCGAATGTGCCAGTGCTCTAAAAAACTATTTATGGTTCTTGAAGTTTTGTAGATTTTTGCCACGCCTTACACATCGCTGTAGTTTTTGGAATTTTAAGTAGAAAATGAAACAGTCGACCATAAGTGAAAGAAAATGGGTGAATGGTTTTGGAGATTATTTACAATTAAATACCTGAAACGTGTGCCGTGTAGCATGCTGCATGCCTTTGGAAAGAAAAAACAAAACAAAACAAAAAACACTGTGTGGCAGAGAACTAACACTGCCGATAACCTTGAACACATCAACCAGACAGTGAAACATTGCAGTACCATGATGTGGAGATGCTTCTATTCCACCAGGATAAGAAAGCAGGTCATAAGTTGTAAAACTGGGCTATCCTTGAAGAAAACATGTTAGAGGATGTATTAGATCT
The DNA here is from genome assembly GCA_903067075.1 of Micropoecilia bifurca. Lineage (NCBI taxonomy): Eukaryota > Metazoa > Chordata > Actinopteri > Cyprinodontiformes > Poeciliidae > Micropoecilia > Micropoecilia bifurca. Next base: position 32,943 of record CAEGAF010163512.1, on the reverse strand, counting down.
GAAACTGGAACATATTTATGTATTGAAAAGGCCCAGTCAAAGTCCAGTCCTAAATTTGGTTGGGGATTTGAGGAAAGACTTGCTTTTCACGTTCCCTTTCCATCCATTCTGACTGAGATTGACGAATGGGTGAAAATGTCAGCCTCTGAAAATCTAACGCTGTCAGAGACGTATCACGAAACGCTTCCAGGTGTCCATACAGTGAGACGTGGCTCCAGCAGGGCTGATTACAAACACATGCTATTCTCGTATTTTTGATTGGAGAAAAAAAGTGAAAACCATTCATTTCTCTCCCATTTCACAGTTATGCACTTTGTGTTGGTGTAAACCTAAGGGAGGTATGAATTATTTTTCAAAGTTATACAGCACTGCTTCCAAACACTACACAAAGCTGCTGACTGCATTTCAAATGCAATATCAACATCGCAACTTTAACATACCTTAGTGTTTAGCCCTAGTTTTGATTTTCACGGTTTCTGGATCAGGGTTGTGATCACAGCTGAAGCCTACCAAAAACTCTTAGATCTGCTCAGAGGTTTAGCAGGTTTGCCACCTTGAGGATCATTAAAATAACCTTTGCGTTCTGCAAAGTCTTGCTGGAAAAAGCTGGCCACGCGGCTGGTCTCTGGTGGGATCCGACCGGTTTTGAAGGAGCCTTGCAGGTCCATGTCGATGCAGAGAACCCCAGACAGCAGCTGGTTCTTGTACCGGTCGAACACGTCCTGCATTGAAGAGCCGCTGCTGTTCACCCAGGCGGGAAAGAGGTTGCTGGAGCTGGGCTTGGATGGGAGGCACTGGTAATGGTGCAGCTCCAAGTGGCAGAACAGCCTATTAGAAAAGATTGCAAATGAAAAATCAGCTCAAATAATTGTAAATGAATACAAAAGAAAATATATTATTATAGCTACATGTTGAGAAAAGGTTTGTGCTGAGATAAGTTGACTCACAAAGTGCCATGTTTTGCTTTTCAGCAAAAAACAAAACAAAAAACTACACAGAAATGCTGAACTCCTTTGGATTACCTCTTTAAAGGAGCAGAGTTTTGCTAGATTTATTTTAACACACAACTAAAATAGTTTGTTTACTGTCTAAATCTAATGTAGTGACAGCAAGATGTGCAAAAACGCAACTATTTCTCATCCGGTGTCGGCTTGACTGTTGACATATCAGTCAATTTGAGTTCCTGCCACCCTCAAACGGCTAAAATGATGTGCTACTGCAAACCCTGCCAAGCTGAAATCCTGCCAAGATCGAATACTGCCGAGAGCAGTGTCTGTCAGTCAGGTGTGTACCGACATGTCTGACATGTTACGCAACATTAGGCTGCGGCTGTAACCGAGTCCGTTTTATAAAGTACCTGGCAGACACGTGCTGAGAGAAGTTTCTGGAAGCCTGACGCAGGAGACGCTGCAGGATTTTCAGTATCTGCTCTCGGATCCAGCCCACATCCTCCTGCACATCTGGAAGCCACTCCAGAAGCCTGCACATGGAAGACATCATCATCATCATCAACAGTAGGCGCACAACGTAAGCATCCCCAGTAACAGCGATAAACATTGCCCTCAACTATCAAAATGATAGTTGAGGGCAAATGAAGTTAAGAGACCTGGTGATGAAGAGATGCCATTTTTATGCAGTCCTCACTGTTCATGGTTTCAGGAAAAGTTCAGGTCTTCGTCCAACCTTGTCTGTGCCAGTTCCAATTGTTTTAAACATAGCGATAACTAAGATGAGTTTAAATATGGACAAATGTATGGAATTAACATTTTTCTTTTAGCCTTTATCACCTTAACACACATTTGCAAATTGTGAATGAGATGTTCAGCTGTCTTTTTCATTTTGAGGTGAGAGAAAAGGGGAACCGTGTCAGAGGAATAGTAACTCAAGGATTAATAATAAGTTCATAAAAACTGAAATTGTAAAAAAAACAAAAAGAGTAAAGCAATATTGCTACAGGTGCCAATAACTGTTGCAGTTGTGACAATAAACAAGCATACTTCAGTTAGTATTTGTATTTTTCTTAGTATTCGGTGTGATATTAAGCCTCTACATTACAAGAAGGAAGCTAATCTTCCTAAATTTGACCAATTTTCATAAGGTGTGAAAATAATGACCGCACAAAAAAGTGGATGAAATAAACTATGCCTAACTATAATCTATGCCGTTTTAATACTTTAAAAAAGATGTTTCCTGAAAAATGGCTTCTATTACGATACATACAAGCCACTAAATTTAGGATCAGCCTTAGGAAAACTAATCAGCCTTTTACCAATTTTCATAAGGTGTGAAAATAATGACTCCACAAAAAAGTGGAAGAAATAAACTACAAATCTACGGCGTTTTAATACTTTAATACATTGTTTCCTGAAAAATGGCTTCTGTTACGAAACATACAAGCAGACACGTACAACCCTGTCAGAAGCAGTGTGAATGGGGTGTGATGTGATGAAGTCACACATCACCTGAGAGTCAAGGACACGGCCGACTCCAGAGGCAGCGTGTAGGGGAGCATCAGGGCCGATGCCATCCTGAAAGGGAGTAAGTTGCCCAGCGACTGCACCAGGCTCCTCCTCTCCAGGCAGGCCTCCAGTAGAGCTGCAGGGGGCGCCAAACACGCAGACGTTAAAGAATTTCACATGACTCAGAAGTTATGTTACTTACACAATTTAGTGGATCTAATTTTTTTCTTTCACGCTTAGTGAATATAATTTGCCAACGCTGTTAACTTTGGGGTTTTAATTTTGCATCTGAAGCATTCTTTTTTCAAGGCGGACGGATAACACAAATTCATTTTAAAAATAAATAACTACTTGGGTGCATAATTGGATGAATTTCTTGTGAATTTTCTTCATTTCACACCAGCTTAAGTATATTCATGCACACTGAATATAAGCAAGTCCCAGCTTGACCTCATGTCTTCTTGGCAGAACCGGTAGAGGTCACTCTTTGCAGAGACTTTTAAACATAGCCTACATATTTTTAGCAGCATTTACGATAGCTTTTTTTTAGAATAATTATAAAACTTAATGTTGACGTACAAAACCAGTTTTGATATGTACATGGATTCTTGTCCTGTTGGAACCTATACAGAAAATACAATGTTTTTCCATCTACAGAGGCATGTATGACAAAGTGCTGGAAAGAGCTAATTTGTTCTTTAGAAAAAAATTGACATGCGCTTAATAAGAAGTATATTAAGTACCACAATAAGCAAGCAAACAAAAATGTTCAGGGTCAGCAGTCGGATACATAAACTTGACTGGAAATGTGTTTTTGCAATAGCTGCAATAAAAACTTAAAAAAGGACTCAAGAGAACATGTTTAAGAATTGCTTTAAGCCTTAAAAAAAGTCAGATGTTAATGAAGAGAAGAACAAAACAAAACAAAGGCTGCTGAAGACTTTCACACAAACTGTAAATAGATATAATAAATATGGTACACTGTCAGGTTGAGTGAAATCTCACCTTTGTGCACGGCAGGTGGAAGATACTCGATGATATGCTCGTCTAGTGAGGAGCTGGCATGAAGCTCCACTTTTGCCTCCACCTGTTGCTTCTCTTCTGCCTCGTTGTTTTTCTCAGCCCTCAATTCATCACAAGCCTTATGTTCTTCTCTGTTGGCCACCAAAGATCTGTCTGTTTGAGGCCCGGTGTAACTAAGCAATCCTGAGTTTCACACAAAACAGAAGATATAAGCCTTACTGATTCATCAATTTATTCTATACAAAAATATAATATCTCTGGTAAATGTGCTTTTTTTAAACAACCAAATATAAATTTCACCGCTTGTGAAACTTAAATAACTGCGGTCAGTAATTCGAGCTTATCACAAGAAAACACAAGTCGATTGATTTGCTGGCATGGTGGCAGGAAGCATGAGTTCTGATAATGTATCAGGACCAACACGCTGTGTACAACATAAACGTTCATGGTCAAGAGACAAAACCAAGAGATCAATATTGCTTGTTTGTAGCCAGATTTACTCAAAGGAGCTTTGAGGCTTTTTGCAGAATAAAGCAAGTCTTACCATTTCTCTTTAAGAAGTGCAGAGCATCTTTGTATCCCTGCTTGCACATGCCCTTCATGACCTGCATTCAAACACACAGTTATGTTTATCTTTTATGTGTCAAAGCAGCCCAGTGTGATCACTCCATCTTGCATGCTGTTGTTTGTGGGTTTTAAGGTACTAAACATTACCTTTTGCAATGTTTGTAAAATGTTTAAATTGTTGAGGCAGTTGACTTGAATTTTGTGTTTTGATTTTGTTTGTGTCTTCAGATATTGCACTATGTCTTTTCTTTGTAACTTTTTCAAAAGTATGACTTTATTGTGGTGTGTGGACCCCAGGAGGAATAGCCTCTACTATTTTAGAGCCTAGTTGGGATTCTTAATAAACACAATAAATACATTTACGGAAATCTCAAAGTGCTACAGTCAGTACAACAATTAAACAGCAACGAATACGGACCACAAAACACAGATCAAAACATTGAAAGATTAGAACAAGACACATTAATTAAAAGAAAATCATATAAAAAAGGTTTTTCTCCAACTGCCTTGCACTTGCACGATCACAATCACAAATATCGAAGGTTTAGCATGACAAAATGCGGGAAAACTCTAAGGGTATGGACATTTTATTAGAGAAAGGCCTACCGTTGGATTTGGTGGGAAAAGCGCCCTAGAGACTCTGTACAGGTTGGTGAGGGTGAACTGGATGCTTGTGTTGGTGAAACGTAGCTCGTGGATGTTGGTGGAAGTGTCTCGGGGGCAGATGTCGCTCTCTCCGGAAAAGGGGGAGACCGTGATGGTGTTCTTCAGCTCGTACTGCGGCAGGTTGTCGGAGATTCCCCCGTCAACATAGCGCTGAGCGGAAAACAATAAATAGCAGCAGAGCAAACAGAGTCAGATCAATGAAAGCACAACGTTTCCACAAACGGAACTGAGGGGGGGGATTCAAACACAGTGCAGGAAATAAACAGGATGCGATAAAAGTGAGATCATGTCCTCTGTGTTGATAAGGGCAGGTTTTTATCAAGGGTTATGAAGTGTCAAAGCTACAAAACCAGACTTTTAAAAGAAATCAATCCCCCTACAGAACATCTTAAGCTTTCTATCTCTATGTCTCACTCTATGTCTCACTCTAAATCTGTCAGAATTTGTTAAAAGTTGCTTGTTAACTATAACTTACTCCAATGCCAGCAGGTTAGCTGATCCCAACCTTGCACACACACAAATCCGTTGTTTTCTTCAGGGTGTTTATCAAAATTGTAGCTTTCTGTAAAATCCTGAAGTGCCAACCCATACATTATTGCACAACTATTTTTTTTATCGTCAGTGTACATTTGTGAGAAGAAAAACTAAACCACTGGTAAGCCTCTTTACACACACAGGCAGTGTGTGTGTGTGTGTGTGTAAAGAGACTGTGACATCAGAATTTAAGTCACAAGAGGGCACTAAGTAAACATCAAATCACATGTGAGGCCACCTGGTCACATTTTGGCTCTGCCACTCTCTAAGTTTTACCTCAATCCAAAACACAGACACACACACACACACACACACACACACACACACACACACACACACACACACACACACACACACACACACACGCACACACACGCGCACACACTCTCTCTGTCATACAGTGTTAAACTCCGAAAAACCCGTCACAAAGTTCACGGTGGGAGGGCGGCACTGCCAGTGATATTTCTCAGAATTAACCTTTGCACCAGAAACATGCCGAGCAAAACAGAAAAGAGGAAAAAGGAAGACTTTCCAACCTCCCTCCTGAGAGTAAAATTTCAGACAAACACTAATGCTAGTGGAATTTTATAACCACTGTTTACACACACGTGGCATTAGGAACAAACACATTCTGAAGGAGTGGAGGGCCCCTGTGGGTAGCGGTGACAGAAAAAGAAAATGTGCCAAAAGCAACAAAGACAAAACAGAATGAAGAAAAACACTTTGAGTTAGAAAAAAAGACAGACTGTTCTTACATCATGTCAGAAAAATCAGTTTTAATGTAAATCTCCCCAAATCACAGAGTTAAATTCAACTTAATTAGTCTGAAAACAGAAGAATGACAACAACAGGAAAAGGACCAGATAATTTACTCACCACTCCTTGAAGTGTGGGAGGAATGAGGCCACAATACACGGGGATGTAGGCACTGCAGACACATGCCTAATAAAAAAAAATAATTATCATTGCTAGTTAGATACTTGAGCCCGTTTTGGAGTTAATTTGTATGGGCAGAGTATGAATCTGAGAATTAGAGGAACTTCACTGGTTTCACTCCAGAAGAGTGAGAAGTAGCAGTAAAAGGTGTCTAGTCTTTATATTACTTAGCATATACCTGAATCAGCTCCTCCTTATTGTTGAAGTGAGACACCAGGACGTTTTCTCCATCTGCCACCCTGGTCAGAGAGATCCCCAGTCGGCCGTTGGCTCGGTGGGGGCTGTCGGCGGGCAGCGTGCGCCTCAGGACCTGACGGACAATCTTCACCAGGTTAAAAGAGGGATGCATGGGTCCGAGGAGCCGCTTCCTCGCCTCTTTGGCGACTTCAATGATGCTTGCCCCAGCATCGCCTGCAGTTAATTACAGGAGTGGAAGTTCACAATCATGTGGATCACAGCCAAACATCAGGGTTAGACATTTACCGCTTTTGTGAGTGTAAACTATTAGACTGGAGTAAAGTTTTTGAAATTATATCGACAAATAAGCATCTTTTTACAGCTTTTCAGAGAATTCGATGTAAATGTAGCACCCAATATGTATTATTCTGAGATGATCTAAACGACAAATAGGTTTCTCTTTATGTATTCATCTGGGTTCATGGGAATTACTGAGCAGAACCTGGAGATAGAAAAAGCTATAAATAACAACCTCCCAGAATGACAATTTTAAGGTACAATAAATAACAATTAGCATTGTTTTTACACTGAATAATGAATATATAGACACTAAGATCATTTTTAGATACAGTTATTTAGGTGAGCTATTTCATAAAAAAAAATACTCATCAAAAACTAATCATTTTGTTTGATATTACTTTAACAAAACATAAAACCCAGTCAAGTTCAAGTTCAGCCCAATAGTATGAACAAGTTACGCTAAGTTAAATGTTTTCCTCTTTTCTAAAGAGGGCTGAATTTAATTTGAGACAGTTTCAGCCTGAGCTGTACCAACTCAGTTCAAGAGAGGAAACTTGTTACCATAGGTAACTGAACTAATATATCCAATTAAAAATAAGAGTTTATTTTGATACCTTACCATTACATTAAGTTACTTGCATGTTTTATTATATTTATTTTACTTTAGAGACACTAAAAATGCTACATCCACTTGCTGTGGTAAATGCTGGTTTATGGTCTCAATCTAAGTCATATTCATGTCAACTTGAACAACATAAGTAAAAAATAAAATGTTGGGTTAGGAGTTAAGGTAGACTATGTACTTTTTAATTACTATTTTGGTTTTGTTAACAGCCTGGCCTTCACAGAAAATAACTGTCGTAGAAAATTTAAAACGTATTTGAACGTGTAAGCAAACTTTACAACTGTTCTTATTTGCTTTTCTTTCTGTATAACTTTGTTCATTCTTTTCTTACACTATGCTCAATTAAGTCAAACTCCACTGAACTCAAATAACTCCCCAAATCTTTATTTTTAAGACACGTATGATGATTTAAGGTGACAAGAAAAAATATTTTCTTGTCACCTGAGCTGAAACTAAAAGCAACATTAAAACAGGTCATACTGGATGCCATAGTCTCGCCATCCTTTGCAGGTGCACATCACATCACACAGGCAGCAACCGGTACATACCGAGACACACTCCGGTGACCAAAGCGGTGGCGGTCAGGGCCCCAGCCGAGGCCCCGTAGATGTGTCTGGCGTTCTGCACCAGGAAAGGCGCCTGTTCCAGCAGACAGCTGGCCACACCGACGTGGTAGATCCCCAGGAAGCCGCAGCCTGCGAAGGAGATGTTCCAGGGCGAGTCTAACGGGAACATGCTTGTCCAGAGCTCAAACGCAGAAGCTTAACTTTGAATTTTTTTTAAACTTTACCCTTCACGACACAGCTTACACGTTTCTTTTGCAATAAGAGACTCTTAAAATTTTAAGCATTCCCCTTTCGCATGGCGTACTTAAAGTACTAAACCTTTACCAGTTAGTTTTGTTATTGCACAGCAGATGTAACGGTTAAAAAACTGAATATAGTTTAGAAAGCAATCCCTTAACACTGAAAGTTCTTAGCAGCTTTTAAATAAGCTAGATCGGAGGAAATGAATAAATACGTAGTAAACTTTGGGCGATTGTTATTATTTCACATGCTCTGTTTACATAATCAAGAGGGAGGGTACAGGAGGAACAGCTCGACCAATCAGATTTGAGCCGGAAAGGAACCTTGATCAATGAGAATTGAACAAAGTTACATTTGAACCAATCGCAGCTTTCATCGCTGAGTTGCCGATGAAGTCAGTTTGCGGTCAGTTTTTTTCTGTCATTGTCAAAAGTTATTTCCCTAGGCGGAACTCCACGTTTTGCTTAGTTCAATGTTTATGTTCCTAACTTAAAAAAAACAATTCAGAGACCAGAGGTCTTATTTTGAGTTTGTTTCACAAGGTGAACTGATTTCTGGAACCCTCTGTTTACATGACAATCGCTGAAAACCACAAAGCTCCATATGAAGCTTTTCATTTCATAATAGCACTACGCCAACAACAGAAGGTGACTCTTTAAAAAAAAAATTAATAAGAAAAATGAGTGCCTGTATATTTCATAAGGGATATGTAACTTTAACATTTCCTGTTATTAACAAGTGGTAGTGGATAGTGAATGTTTTTAACAAAAGGAAAGTTGAAACCTCAAATATTTGGTATAGGAAGTCACTGTTCAATATATCTGACTGATCACTTCCTTGAATAAGCTGTTAGCAGAGTAAGACAAAAAACAAACAAACAACAGCAAAAAAAAAAACTGTCCATGTTGAGAAAGGTCCAGATTAACACATCCTATTGTGAAAGCATGTGCTACTTTCCCTGAGTTTATAGATTGCTATTCTAAAAAGATACCACAGTCTGAATGAGCAGTAATGATTAAATGCAGGGGAGTCTAGAAATGAGAGGGAAAATTCCCCCCAAATTCCCCAAACATTCGACTCGATATTAATCCGGATATTAATATTAATATATTAATGTCCAATGTTTGGGGAATTTTCTCTCATTAATAATATTCTAATTATCTCATGAGATATATTATAAATGCTAGTGGCGGGGCCAGACTGGGGCTTTCCACCCAATTCTAGTTTTGCAGATTCCCATTTAATATCTGAGGAAAATTATAACTTATCACAAATTGTAATAATAAGAGAAATCTACATATTCAGTGGAAGTAGATGATGATGCAGTAGATTTCCAGGAAACATAGTTGGGGCTCACAAACTAAAAACAAAAACAAACAAACAAACAAACAAAACAAACCACATGTACATGATCAACAAATATATTTGATAACTGAATGGTATTTCTGAGGTTCCAAGGTTTTTATTGTTTCTAATTTTTCTTATATAGACGTTTTGAGACAGCAGTCTTGGTTACATAACCTTAAATAATAATAATAGAAAAGCTGTTTTTTGGGGTGAAAGGACAAACTATATCCAGTGTTTGACTGTTTTTACAGAATGGTCTGCTTAGTAACTTTAAGTCAGTGTATTATTTATTACATCACTCATTCTTTCCCATTTTGCAGTCACATTTATTTTAATTTCCGTTTAAAACACTATTAAATATTTATTAGAATGCTCTACTTCAACTTCTGATGGGAACCATGGCGCAAGAAGTATAGATTTATATGCGTTTGCTTGAATGGTAAACCAAAGCTGAACAAAGAAATCTTTTTTTAAATTGTAAGCAATCGCAGTTTGTTATTCTGCCAGAATAAACAGCGACACCAAGCGCCTAAACGTGAAGTTGCATCCACTAGACACGTTGACAACGTTGTCCCGCCCTTAGTTGAAACTTTGGCGGCGCTACTGGCTTCACGCTTGTTGTATAGTATAGGAACCAGAGAGAGGGGCGGGACCGCCAGCACTAATTGGGTTCTTATACCCGCATTAGTGCCTTCTCTATCCGGAACACAACGTAACTTAAAACAAGCGCGCCACAGTGACGCAACGGATTTTCTTTAAAAACGTCCTGGAACCAGGAAGTAGCGTTACACAGCAAACAGTCAATCCCGACTTTAAAGTTTCCCGTTTTTATCCTGGAAAACTGTGATAGCTATGAGAAAAACATATATTTTAAAATAATATGCACATTTGGTTGACTATTTAAAGATAATTATGGCTTACGTTAACTTAAAAACGGTTTTGACGTTTACAGTTTCTTCGTACAGTGAATCTCTCTTGATAAGAGGTTCTCACCACTTATCCTTACTACCATGAAGTACAAAGTTGCCTGTAATAAGCCATGTAACGTGTTTTGGAAAGCGAGAAACCCAGAGACATCACTGCAGAAGCAAAAGTGCTTAATAAACGCTTTTTATGGAGAGAAAGCCTGAAGAAGACACAACTCCTCATGAGCAAGATGGAGACCTTGATCTTCGTTTGGCTCTAAAACAAAGAAGGTCAGAAGATGGAGAATAACGCGTCCGAAAATCTAAACGTCTCCACAGCTTTGCTGGCTTGTGGGGATTCGGTACCTGGATTGAGAGAACCGCATCATGCGCCTGGAGCTGAGGCTGCTGGTCCAGAGAGGGAGGCTTGCTCTGCGGACCCCAGTGATCGCTCCATCTCAAGCCTCTCCTCTTCTTTCTCGTCAATGTTTCATCCTCTTTCTTCATCTTCCTCATCTTCCCGTGGCTCAGTCCTGTCTCTGTCGCCACCCTTGCCTCCTTCTGTGGAGCTTTCTGCAATCATGACAGACACCAGGCTGACCCTGGATGTTTATCTAGGAGGAGCAGCTGCGTTGCCCTTGGTGTGGGGTTATGACCCTGATCATCTGAGGGGCATCAAGTACCTGAGACTGGGCTCCGAGGACAAACCTGGCATTGATGCTGCACTGGATGTCCTTCCCCATATGACAGGGCTTCACTCTTTGGCCATCCGGGGTAACATATAGCTTCACCAACACATTAGCATGCATATTGCCATATTTTTGTATTTAATTTAGATAAATTCTTCTGAAAATAATAATAACTAGCACTGCTTTGATCAGTTGTGATTTGGTTGTCTCTCTGGCAGGTTGTTGTAACACAATCAAATCACAGTCTTGTCTCTACTTCCTTTAGGATTTCAGTAGCAACAATCCTACCTGTTAACATGACATTGTCTGTTACTATGTAGAACTGAGAATATAGATATCTAAAATATGTTCCCTACTTTTCACCGTATTGTGTTTTAGCTCTACATTTTGGAGGCTGTATGAGGAAAAAATACAAATAATAACCTTAGGTGTAACTTAAAATGTGATTGTGCGACTTGAAGTGTATTGTAATTTGAAAATAATTTGTTTTACTAAGCTAAGCATATTTTCAGATATCCATATGGGTTTTCTTATATTCTTGCATCTTTTCAAATGTCTAACATACTCTTTTCAGAGCCGATTTCAGTTCTAGATGCTCAATGTTCATTTTAGGTATTGAAGATAAACATTGTGGGTATCTCAACTATAGTTTTTAGAGAGGCGGAATTCCATTTTCTGAACTTTTATTCATGAATTCTCTTGAAAGATTTTGTGGCGTTCATTGCCTTTATTTCTCAATAACTTGATTGGAAGAAGGTCAGTTCAGAACCTAGAGTTGGAATCAAACAATAGCCTTTGTTATGGTGCATGTTTTCCACCATTGTTTTTTTTTTTGAGTGGCCAGGTTATAAACCATAGACTTACATTTTATTCAAAGTTTCTTTTGGAATGTAATAAAATAAATGTAAATTAAATTTTGGACCTGTAGAAAAGTAATTAAAAAGGATTCAAAGTAACTCTGATTTAAGAGTGACTGACATTTGCATTCATGTTAAAATGTATTGAGGTATCATCAAGGAAAGTTGTTCCTTTTAAGAAATCTATTCCAGATATCTACAAGTTTTATTCTAAATATCTGGAGCTGACTGTCAACACATCTAAATTAGAAAAGTGACACCATTTATCATTGCAAGAAATAAATAGGTGTTTTAAAAATAAATCTTAAAAATTGTTTGTAGACTGAACATAAGGTATTTTGGATAGCTGAAATAAAACACCTGCTCTGAAGATATTGCCTTCACCATCTTCTGTATTTACTTTTCTTTCTTAAAGGACATCGCTTTTACGACTCCAGAGGTGATCCCCTGCCTGGACTCCTCAGCAGTTTGCCAGACTCCACGTCGAATCTGTTTCACCTGAAACACGTGGATCTCTCCTTCAACCAGCTTACCTTTATGCCGTCATGCCTGCTCCAACTGCCGGTGTTGTCCACGTTGCTTCTCTGCCACAACCACATCTCAGCTTTGCCTCCAGATCTAGGCCAATTATCATCCTTAACCTACCTGTCCCTGATGGGGAATAAATTGGTGTCTGTTCCCTCGAGCGTGGGCCAACTAAAAGCGCTGCAGAGGCTCGATGTATCACATAACGTTCTCCAGCAACTGCCTGATGAAATTGGTTTCCTGGGGGAGCTTGTTAAGTTGGAATTGTCTCACAACAAGCTGAAACGGCTGCCAGAAAGCATGGGTAAGAGGTTCAGGGTGAATTGCGGTTTGAGATATAGACCACTTTAGAAATAAACAAGATATTCTGTTTGCTGGGAGTTAAGTTGTTCACGAGATTTTATTTATTGCACAGGCTCTCTTGTTTCTCTCAGAGAACTGATTATCTACAGCAATGAGTTCCGGGTAATTCCAAAATGTCTGAATGAACTCTCTCTGCTGACAATGGACGTTCGCGATAATCCTTTGGGAAAACCTCCGACGCCGCCTCCTCTGCCTCCCGTACCGGGTGAGCAGACGTAAATTGGTTTATACTCAAATTTCTTTTATTGTAATCACGCAATGCACTTTTTGTACTATGCTCATTAAAATTGTCTTGTCTTATCAGATCACCCAAAAATCCAAAAGTTGCATCTTAGATCCAACAAGCACAGGTACAGCTCTGCAGTAACGTGATCAAATTTGTAAACTAACGCTGTCTGCTTAAGTGCTGCAGAACCAAACTTGTCCCTCTCCTTTGCTCCTTAGTTTCTTTGTTTCGTCTGCTGGTCGCCATGTGTTTCTCCCAGGAGGGGCTGAGCTGACGTTCCCCCCTGGATGCCTGATGACAACCACCAAATTCACGTGGGGTGAGAAAAGGCCAAACAGGAAATGGGTGTGGCTGGAGGAACATGACATCCTTCTGAGTCGGCCCCTGGAGCTTCGTCCTCATGGCCTTACGTTTTTAAAGGTGTGAAAATGATTCGCTATAGTTTATTACATTAACACAGATGTACAGTGCCATGAAAAAGTATTACTAAGCCTCGAGATCTAGAGAAGTGAGGCATGTATTCAACACTTTTTGCTGTTAAAGAGCAGCCAGGAAGCATTAAGCATGCTTCCTGGATGTCAACATTTTGTTATATTACAGCCTTACTTTGAAGGCTTCAATGAATCTCTTTACTCAAATTTCTGCACACAAATATTCCATTATAAAAATATGAAAAAAATCCGTACAATACTCACAGCCTTTAATTGATCAATTTAATACAATTTGGAATGAGGATGTAACAAAACAAAATGTGAAAGAGTAAAGCTGTGAAAAATTATGTTGGAGACCATTAGTGAACAAACGACATCATTAAGAGCTGCACAAAGCATTAGGTTGGCATTTGGTTAAAAATAAGGCTGTAAATGCCTTTTTATGCATTTTTAGAATTATTGTAGTATATAAGATACCAAATGTTTAATATAACCAACATCTATTTAGCCACACCTTATACAATTTTAATACAGGCTTGGTTTAAAAGATTGTTTTACTCTTCCACCACGTAACAGGAATGCTGGACAAAAGACGGTTGTCTTTAGAGGAATGAAAACATGGAACTCCCTTCCTTCCTCTATTTTAAATGCAACAAATGCTAGAGCTTTTTCAAGAGCCCTGTTTAATTAGTTTATTATATACTATTTTAATTCTACATTTATGAATCAGTATGCTAAGTCACTACTGTTATATTAAATGTGTGTAACTGTTTTTGTAATAAATGTTTTTCTATAATTTGGACTTGGCTAATGGGGATCCAAACAAACAAGTTGTGGTCTATGTTATTGCTCCTACTATTCATAAGAAATATTTAGGGGTTTCTCAGTTCATGTTTTTGTTGTTTACTTCAGCCTGTGGAGGTTTGTGTGCCGTATCATCGGACCAAACGAGGGGAGGTGGTGTTGCGCACGTTTGATGGTCAGACATGGAGCACTCTGCCCACTGAACTCAGGAGAGGAAGTGAGGAGCATTGTTGTCCTGGGGGACGTCCAGCCAGGGTAAACGACAAAATCTGAAATTGGACTGGAAAGCTTGTTCTTCTATTTTAATGCAGATTGTAGTGTTACTTGTGGAATAAAATCTACTTTTTTGGTTTTGTAGCTGGCATGTTCCTTTGTGAGCCACTTCTCCTGGTTTATGACGGTGTCCAGACCTGTAAGGGATACTTGCTCCGTCACACCAGCAGGAGCTCTTCTGGTGTCCAGCTCCAACCCTGGAATAAAGCTTCACTTCCCTCCTGACTCCACTGCACAGACTCGCACTATAACCCTACAGGTGAGTTCGGCAAACAGCAGTGAAAAAACATAACGTTCTAAGCTCCAAAACCAAAATTATTCCAAGAAAAAGCAGCGGGTGGCAACAGCTGGTTTGTTTTTTGAACGCGCTTTTGACTTGATTGTTTGATTGCAGGGTCAGTGTGAGTAAAAAGCACAGAGAAAACCTGGTGGGGTCCAAATGACTCATCTCTTCAGACCATGGGAGGGTTAAAAAAACCTCCCATCATCACACCAGACATTTGACAAACAAAAAACATCTCTTAAAATAATGGGAGGCTCTAATAGTTGCTGGAGCAATCGTAACAATTCCAAATGCAAAAATTAATTACAGACTTTGGCTCCAAATTGACTTCAATAGATCCTAAATACCTAAAGAAAAAACTCAATGTTAGAACTTGTGACTTACGAAAATTCTAAATAAGTGGCCACAAAAAGCAGAACCTCCATTGCTACCTTGACCGGTCATCAATGTGTGTCTCTGTCTCTCTGTAGGTGCTGCAGGTGTCTGAGTTTGAGGTCCAGGCTCTGTGTGGCGATCCTCAGGCCAGAGTCAGCCCTCTCCTCTGCCTCTCCCAGACTCCCACCTCACAGTTCCTGCAGCCAGTTAAAGTCCAGATCCCTCTGCCACCAGGAATCACAGGTTCCATCAGCCATCATGGTTTTCACATGCGTGCATGAGCAGAATATTTTAGCATGCATTAACATTTACTGTGGATCCACAGGGCATGAAGCCGATGTGTCTCACTTGCATGTGCTTCACGGAGATCCAGCTGCTCAAACCTGGACTGACATTACATCACAAGTGTCCCTATATGTTACCCATCTGTACGCCATTTTCTACATTACCCACTTCTCCTGGTAAGCTGCTGCGCTTCGTTATGCAACTTCTAATTGACATACTTCAGATTGTATGCTGGGGGTGTTGTAACTTTGGTTTATCTACTCTATTATAGGTACTGGCTGTGGTACACTACACAGCGTTGTGTTAGCGGGGTGGTCAGAAAGGTTTATCAACGGCTAAAACAGTTTAAAGTCCAGTTCCTCGTCCTCCAGCGGAAGACGGACCCCGCTCAGGTTCTGCTGCAGTGCCTGCCTGCTAACAAGGTTTGGCCTATCACCTTTTGACCTTCTTTGGAACCACAAGTGTAGATGCTAACAGTAATTGTGTGGGTTTTCTGCTCAGATGGAGGGCAGAGTTCAGTCGTTGTCTGAGCAATATGACGGACCTCACCCCTCTGACCTGTGTGACCTGCTGGAAGGAGAGCAGTTCTTCGCTGGCTTTGAGAGGGGCTTAGACATCATCACAGGTTGGAACTCATCTTTGTTGTCATAAATGCTAAATTATGTGTTGCTGTGTGACATCGGTACGTTTTTTTTTAACATGTTTATTTGTTTTCCTCAGACAGGCCGGATTGTGTTGAGGGGCGTCTGTGTTTTGTGTTTTACTCCAGTCTGAAAAATGTGAAGGAAGTGTACGTCTGTTCTGCTCCGGGGCAAAAAGGGCCGGTGAGGGGACAGGTAAGAAACATAGAACGGTGAATAATAATGGATGTCACATGTCCACTCTGCAGATAATACAAAGAGCAAAGAGCATAAGATTTTAATTTACATTGAGTACGTACAAAATAAATGGCGGTCAACCCTGTTGCTTTGCTTCCCTTTGATTACTTTCAGTTTAGGAAAAGAAGCCTGTTTTGACATCCCACATCTAAGACCCAATAAAGACGAAATAAGATGCAGATGTTGTTCTATTAAAATAAAACATGGTTGGATCGCTCCAAGAAGGAAATTGATTTATTAAAAGTAAAAATGTTTTCTTATATGCGTTTCCTATATATATATCTCAGCCTGACTCTGAATGTGACATTTTAAGTGCAGAAAAGGCTTCAGAATTCAAATTCAATTAAAACTTACTGAAGGCTCCATGTATTTGTTGTGAAACAGATTTCTTTCTAAATGTCATTTTTAGTGAATAATCTGTTTGGTACCCTATGATAGTGTAGGGAGGAGGACGTTCTAATTGAAATATTTTTGTGTTAAGTCTATTATTTGCTCCTTTCTAAAACTATTAAGAAAATAATAAAATATTCTCTTACAAACATTCTGGGAATCCTCACATGCTGTTCATTCATTTTCTCAGTGCTCTTTGTCATAATAAACACTCTTCATATGCTGATGGTTTGTGCGGAGGATGTGATCTGTAATTCTACGGTACTGTAAACCTACTGAGATTTGCAAGATGCTATTTTTTGCATCTACATGGATTGCAGGTGTTATCAGTGAGGTGTGCTGCTCCTGCTGCACATAATAAATCAGAGTTCGTCATTAAACATGGTTTGCGTTCTCACACTGGGTTCACCTGTACTTCTCCACTGACTGCCATTCGCAGCCAATATGAAACCGATATTGTCAGCTCATCGAAATGAAGAGGAATCAAGATTTTACAGCTCGGTCATACCATACTTGGATGACGGGAATAAAGATAGTCACTGGTTTTTATCTCCATAGTCCTTTCATGATACTTGCTTGCCTGGCCACAAGATAAAAATATGTAGTTGCAGCTTTAAAAAACTTTGGACTGCAGGCTGTTTTTCAGTGAAGTCATTCTTGGAAGCTGGAAAGAGCATAAATAAATGTGCTCTCAGGGCTGTGGCTGAAACAGATGTCATGCTGTCCTTAGTGGGGTAAAGGTTGAGAGAGGATAACGTTCTGTACTTGTTTATAGGAAACATGTTGCATAATATGAAATAAGTTAGATGATGTGATTTGAGCCCTTTTGTACAATTCATGGCCTCACTGAACCTAGTGTCATTCTTTTATGGCTTGTTTTTGAATTTAAAGGGAAACAAAAAGCTTGAACAAATAGCTGTGGTGACGTTTGCTGAGCAAGCTGCAGTTTTTAATCTAAATGTTTGAGTTTTTTATTCATTTTTCAGGTGTCATTCTACAGAGGAGAGATTCCCAGTAATCTGCCAGAGGAAGTAGCCAAAAGGAGGAAAGGACTTGACACCCAGTGGCTCGCCACGTTGCCATTAAGACTTCCTGTCAGTTAAAATGCCAGACATTGTTGCTTCCCACTTCTCACTTACGCTGTTGCTTTTCTTTATCATGTTTCTATTACATTTTATTTTACCTTTATATATATAAAATATTTGCAGAAATGTTTGCACTATTGTTTGAGTTGCTCTTCCTGCTTTTTGTTCATTCCACTGACAAAAATGCAGCTTTTGTAAACCTTTTTGGCTTCTTTCTATGAATTATATTGCCACCTAAAGGGGAACATTTCCACGTTTCTCTTGCAGGCTCTGAATTCAGACAACAGTTTTAACCTGGAGGAGCTCCAGTATCCTCCCTTGAACCTGGGTGACCCAGAGAGCGGCTACCTTACTGAAGCCAACCTGCTGTCCATCTCCCTGCAGATTGGACGGGACTGGCGTGTCATTGGTATTAACCTCGGGTTGAGCTATGAAGAGTTGGACCGCATACAGTACAAACACAGGTGAGAATAAAAAGACTTAAATTAATAGCTGTCTTGGATTATGTCAAAAAATAGAATTACAATGTGTCTGACCTACAAAGATGTTGGAATTTTGTATTTTTTAATTTGTATTTCAGAACTGTGTGATCCTCAGAGAAACTTAACTTTGTGATTTTAGGTTAAAGCAGATCAGTTTGATTATGGGTGATGTAGATTTGAGCCGCCTTGGTGGAAACTCACTTGTTTGTGCACATGCAGATACTTTATAGAAGTGGGATTGTGTTTCTTTTTAAAGTTGGATCAGTAGCTTCACTTGTTTTCAATGTGTTTTTGGAAAATAGGGAGACATTTCCCCTCCCCTGTGTTGGTAAAGGAACATTTTTGGTTTTTATTTAACAGAGATGTTTTGATACCACATCAACTCTTGTGTTTTATTGTTATTCTGCAGTGAGATGTTTAACTTCTCTTCTTAGGTCTATTGTGGCCGATTGGTAATCAGAAAAAGGGAAAGGATTTTAATAAAACATTTTCAGCGTTTTGAGAAGAATCTGGAATACAACTGAAAATATTGTCAAAATACAAATTCCCTTTTCTCTGTACAGTTCATCGTGAAAGTATTTGAAACTCTTGAGTTGCAACACTGATATATGAAATTCAGGATTTATGTGACATACAGTTCAAATTTGTGAATTGGAAGGAAAATGTTTTATAGCTTTAGTAAATGTTTAGAAGTAAAACTCAAACAAGTGTCGTATGCATTTGTAATTAACTCTGCTTTATCCTAAATCCAATTACTGCTCTAACTCCAAAGGCTGTAATTGAATTAAATAAAAACTGAATCAGGGGTCTGAATAGGCAACTCCTTTAGTTTCTCACCTTGTTCCCAATTATGCACTACTTTGAGATGTTCTATCACATAAAATAAAAAAAAAATCACATTGCAGTTTTGAGCTGCAATTACACGACATGTAAAAAACTTCAATTCACTTTGCATATTCAAGATTATAATCGGGTAACAAAACTTGTCTTGATTGTGGAATAGGTTGAAAATCATTCAAAACTTTAGCTTGAATCTTGCTAGAATTTACATTTGCTGTAAAGGTAATTTATGCAATCAATGTGCAAACATGGTAAAAAAAAACCTCTATGGAATCCAGGTAGACTGAGTTGGTATGTAACTACAAAAGAACCAGCAATAGGAGAACATTTTGATTGTTTTAATCACTGTCAGCCATCATTGAGCCATCTGGGACACTGTGGGAGATTACACACAGGCTGTTTACTCATCTGGCCCTCCCCCTTCTCCTAAGCCTAAAAAACCCCACTCATGACGCATCCTGTAGATGGAAAAAGATGCATTATGTAAAGTCATAGATTAATGCCCTCACAGCAGGTATATGGTGGTTATTGTATGTAGAAAATATATGCAGATTCAAATTTCTTACTTTTAAGGGGCCTGCTTTATTTAAATACACCTACGACTGCGGATTCTGCTAAATCTACAATGAGCATGTATTTCTTTCAAATGTTCACATTGCTGCTACCGATTGAGTTGCTGACAGATGCACGCATGCACGGTGTATTTTTAAACCATTCTTCCCCACTCAGGCAGCTGCAGCTGGCTGCTCCATATAACGCAACATCTCTTGTTTGTGTTACTCGCCAGGGACAACCTGGGCGCCTTAGTGCTGGACATGCTGTTTCACTGGGCCCAAGGACAGAGGAACGCAGGACCTGGGTCGGTGTCCAGGCTCGTAGCCGCTATGACGGAAAGCGGCAGGAGGGATCTGGCAGAGGAGATCGAGGACATAGTCAGTCTTGGAAGGAGAAAGTACATGGAGTCACTTAAGAGAGTTGGTCTGGAAGCAGAGAGCTCCTCTGTTGGGGAAGCACAGCAGTAGATCAGCCCACACTGGGCGCAGATGGCTGCTTTACACTTGAGTAATCTGCTTGTTTTCACCGAGACCCCGATCAATGACAGATCGTCTGATCAACTGTCATAATGTGCAAAACCCTCTGAGACACCAGCCTCCAACTAGTGGGGCTTTTTACAAGACTTTTTTTTTTTTTAAGTCAAATGGATGGACTCCATCAGGACCAGTTCTATGGTCGGCTGGGATTTTGAAGATTCAATTTAGAAAGCATATTTGTAATTGTATAATTTTTTGCATGACATTGTGCACATATTTTGACTCTGGGATCCTAAAGAAATTCTGCAGTGCTTTTGACTGGCATCTATAATTGTTGAAGATCATCTGAAAGAAAACTGGGATAACAGATCTTGTCCTGAAAATTATGCTAGTAATAAAAAATAAATAAAACTCCAATGCAATTGACAAAATGTGACCATATGTTGTCATTTAATGATAATAAACAATTTGGTTATTTGTTAGCTCCCTATTATTATAGTTTATTAGCCAAATTTAAATTTTATGAAGATTGGTCTTCTGAATAACGATTCCCGTTATGAATCTGATAGAGAATCTGTGACGGAAGCTAAAGATTAGAGCGAGAGGCTTTCCAACTTCCAAGAGCTTATCATAACAATCATAACAGATAAATCTTCAACATTGCATTGGTAACATGTAAAAGCTTTACAGGAAAGATCAAAAGTGTTTGCAGAAGTGTCTCCATTATTTATTTGGCTCCAGACAATTGTCTGACGACATGTGTTGTTTATTTTTTTTCTCCTTTTTTAACTATTCACTATTGATGAAATAATAACCACTTGAGCTTTACAACATAAATTATTTGTATAGCAAAAACATGATAAAAACATACACTCACTAATTATAAAAGAATTAACATTAGATTTTGTAAAATGTAATCACCAAAATCATCGTATACCATCCTTGGGGATGTAAAGCAGTTACAGTAGCTTTATAGACTTTTTGTAAAATCCACTCAACACAGTACACACACATCAAAATTAACTATATGCTTTTGTCTTTGTTCTGTTTTTAAAACACTTTTTTCTGCTCTACAGAACTGCATTATCAGTGCATCTGTTAAAAATAAATAGATCACTAAATAGCCTTGTGAAATCCATGCATTGTTTTGGTCTTTAATTTGGCGTGTTAGGGCCGCGTTCTCAGTCTCAACCCCAATATAGCAGCTCTTGCCATTTTTTTATATTTTTATCCCACAAGGTCATTGTGCAGCGATGAATCGTCACGATGACGTAGGCCACCGTCCTCCCATTCCCCTTACACCTTTACTGCGCTTGTAAAATGTGTGTGTAATTCCACTACGCGCCACTAGAGGTCTCATTCAGATTCCCTGCTATGGTTTGCAGCAGCTTCTCTCAGTCTGCTTCCCTCCCTGCCTGCTTGTCTGTCTGTCTGCCTGGCCGCTTGCTTTCACTCCCACCTCCTCCACTGGACTCAAATGCTAGTAATTCCCATAGGTTAGCTGCTATTGGAGTATCAGCCAAATACAGAGTGAAACCGCATTGATTTCACCCCTGGAGGCACAAGCAGCGGAAACGACTCTGGTATGTACATAACGGGGGATGCGCGTTGACGTCTCCTTTTGAAAAATTATGACTGCTTTCCAATGCAAGGGAGTGTATATTTTGGAAATATCACCTGAAGATAACAAATATTTAGCTTAAATTTGAGCTAGGTGTAAAAAGAAGACAGCGGTGTGAAGCGGTGGCTGGTAATGTTGGGGCTAAGATGCGCCTGACTGTGAGGTTGGCTGTCATTGAGTAACGGGAAGGAAATCATTTCCCGTCATGCAATAAGCGTAGCAGTTTCAAGCTAAAGCGGATTAAATATGCATACTTAGCAGCAACGTCATGCTTTAATATTTATCTAGTGAAAAAGGACTTATTAAAGTGTTATACCGGGGCCATTACGTGCCGTAAAGTCGCTGAACCAATAGACACGTACAGGTATATTGACTCCGTCTGTAACGCAGAAGCGGTGGGTCGGCTGTCATCTTTAAGGTTGCATAGACATTTTTAGTTCGCTTGTTGTTGGATGTTAGCAGCATATTCACACATTAAACTGTGGCATTCTTCTTTCTTATTGGTAGAAGAAAAGAGAAAGACACTTTCTGGTTATAAATTAGAGTTCTCCTGTAAGTTGTACAGTTCTTAAAAATATACAGCGATGCATGTTTTTAAATTAGTGCTTTGCAAAATGAATAATGCCATTTGAGCTATTTGATATTTTCTCAATCATAATGGATCACCTGTCCTGCATGTCTTTTCACCCGTGAACAGCTATCTCCATCTTTTTTCATCAACTCTTAGTTTCACCATCTCTGCTGGATGAAAGCATCTCCACAACATGAAGCCATGTTTCATAATGGGAATGACATGTTCAGAGTAGCCCGTTTTCTCCCACTCAAAGCGTTTTGATAGTTGGCAGAAAAATACATGTTGCTTTGACTTGACCAAAGCACATGGTAAATGGTAAACGGCAAGTGGAAATTCTGATTGTTTTCTTCCCACAATCGAGGCCATATCTGTGAATACATGTCCACCGAACTGAAACTCTAGTTACCATAGTCCTTGGCTACTTATTTTTGATCAAAGCTGTAATTTTGGAGAGCTTAAATTGACAGCCATGACTTGAAAACTAAACTTGATTTTGCACTGTTGCCTTCTGGGTTCAAATCCCAGCCAACCTGGGTTTTTTCTGCATGGTTTGTTCATGTTGTACCAAAGAATGGTGGTTTCTCTCCGGATACTACAGATTTCCTCTCTTACTCCAAAAAATAAAAAGACTGTTAAATTAATTGATTACTCCAAGCTGCACAAAGTGTGTGTGTGTGTGTGCGTTTGGTTAAAATACCTTGTGGGGACGACTTTCCTGACATATATTACGTTGTGGGGACCAATTGCTCCTTGTGGGGACCAGGCTTCGGTCCCCACAAGGGGAAACCCTGTTTTAGGGTCAGGGGTCAGAGTTAGGACTAAGGTGTGAATTGAGTTTTGGTTAGGGTTAGGGTTAGGTATGTGATGGTTAGGGTTAGGAAAAGGGTAAAGCTAAGTTTTAGGATGTAGAAATGAATGGAAGTCAATGGAAAGTCCCCACAAAGATAGCTGCGCAAATATGTGTGTGAGTGTGTGGATGGTTGTTTGCTCTGTGTGTTACCCAATTGGTGACCTGTCCGTATCCCACAACCAGCACCAGCAGCTATGTGACTGCATAGAAGATTAATACTATTGTAAGCCACACTTTATTTGTAAAATCATTTTTCTTCTGTTCCAACATGCACGACTTTGCTTTGGTTCAGCACATAAATCTCAATAGATTACATGGAAATAAAATTATTAAAAGAAAAGTTAAAGTGGCATGCATACTTTTACAAGCCACTGCACCATCAAGGGTCATTATTCTGTAACCCAAGGCATCCACTGCAAAAGCTTCAAAGCCTAGTAAAACATACACATGGGAGTATATATCAGCTGAGCAGGATGGCAGAGGAACTTGCAAAAATCTTATTTATTTTAAAACTGGCATTGGGAACCTTGCTTGTACATGTATGGAAAAGTTCAGACTATAAGTGTAATCAAGCATTCCAACTGCTTGGAAATAATTGATGAGGTGAGTCATTCTTAGGTGTAAGGTGACATCCTGTGCTATCTGCTGGAACTGCTCAGCATTTTAGACCAGAGCTTAGAAAGTCGTTTTACTGTGACTCACCATACAAACCTTGATTTATTTTACTAGCTTGCGTGCAAGACCAAAGGGATTTCACAGAAATGTGCTAAGTTTCCCACAAGCAGGAGGCTTGCAGCAGGAGAAGGATACTTTTGTATCATCCCTGTGTGAGAGTTGTACCTTCATGTTGCAGTCTGCTGCAATCTGCAAACTGGAAGCAGTTCCTTTTTCTTTTTTCCCCTCCACCGAATATTTTCCCAAAGTCATTTGGATGTTTTTGGTGAAATGTGAGAATGTGAAGTTAGTCAGCAATTATTCTTCTCTATTTGTTTTTCATCTAACAGTAAGAAAACTGAGATTGAGGCAAAAGCGTGAAGATAAAGAAATCCCCAGATGGTTTACAGAAACAAAGCCTCCATGTACTACCTGTGGAGTCGGAGGAAGGACCAAACTCTTCACCTTTCATCTGTACAAAGAGCCTTTTTCTAAAAGGCTCAACCTGATATCATTGGCCCGCAACAGGTGATTTCAAAAAGCACTTTGTTGTACTGTTTGAATGGCTGCAATATGATCTCAGAGCAGAGAATCTGTGATACAAAATGTGTTTCTGTGCCCAGATCCGGCTCTCAGAACGGGTTGGGAGTGAGCTCTCATAAGTCTGTATTACGTTTATAATCCTCATGGTGTAGAAAAGAGGAAATATTATTCAGATTTGATAGATTTGACATAGTAAATGTTATCCCTTGGTCCTGCACTGCTGTGTAAGACTAAAAATACTCAGTATCACATAAATATTTGCAGCTCTGCAGTAAAGCATTAAGATAGGAGAACACAGATGGATGTTAGTCTGGAGGATTATTAAAAGCATTCCTTTTATAAACAACTATACGGCCAATATGGACACATTGTCATGGAGCTAAATCAGATAGTAGATTAGGCATGAGTCATTTTATTACAATAGCCCTATTACATTACTTTCTGTTTATACCTCATGTCTACATATCTCAGACTCTGGATTCTTTGGCCTTGGACCTGAGTAGACTGTGAAACCCTAAGTGGTTGTTATGACAGTCTTCTTATTTATTTTCTTGTACTTTACACGTTATTTTATTCTGTATATGTTTTCCTCTTTTTTATCTGTTTTTAAATGTGGTAAATGAAAAAAATCCAGAATGGCGTGAATCACACTTACATATTTTATTAAAAAAACAAAAAGAAATCAGCTTTGTACGTAACTGTGAAAATATTTTGGTCCTCTTTTCCTTGCAGAATTGTTTATATTCAGCCTCTTAAGTTTGCGGAATATTTTCCCAAAAAATGTGATTTTGGAAAACATGAGAATGTGATGTCTGTATTGGTTTTTGCCTCGGAAGTATCCCAGGAATTACATTTTTTGTTTGATCTCTTTCATAAGATAGTCATGAAGATGAATGCAGACCTCAGCAGAGACAAATGAAGCATACGTCACTTTAGATGTTGTTCTTTTGCGACTCCAGTCAAATCATTGATGTGCTGTGTGGTGTAGCCACTCAGAAGAGAGTTTAACACTGATTTGTGTGTTGTCTATTTGTAGATAGTGGCTCTAAATCGTTTGTCCTGGAGTCCCAACGTCTTACAAATGGCTCTGTACACATTTCCAAACAAATAGAGGCCAATGGCTTTGTTTGTCATCTGTTTTTGAATATCTTTGAAATAGATGCGTTGCTTTTACCTACTTCACTCAGCCTGACATTAAGCGATTTCTTAATGCTAGATATCAGTCAGAAATCAAGCCAGTTATCTTTAATATAACAATTTCTTTGAAAAATCTTTAAGAGGGCTGATACATTTTCATGGCAGTTCATATTATTAACAGTAATAGAAATAATAATAGAGTGTAGCTCTAAACAGATGGAGCTTTGCGTTAGATCTGACCTCTGTGATCTTGCAGCTCATAGCAGTATATCTGCAGAAACACACTTCTGCTGTTGGGAGCTCAGTGTGTTAATGGAACCAGCTCATGTGAGACAGATGAACTGGCATCTACTGCATACACTGAGCTAATGAAGAGGCTGCATTTGCTTTTCATTTTCTGTACTGTCTTCCCTAGTCACATGGATTCCATATTAGTGCTGATTGCAACAAGGTTTTGTCACCATTGCCACTCACTTCCTTGTATCTTTAGCCAAATTTGAATGTCATTCATTCACCAAGACCTTTTACTCAGTCGACACTTAAGAAGAGAGGAGCAGCACTGGAGCTTAGATTGAGAAGGTATTTGCCTCTGGCTGGTTGATTTGTGTGAAATAAATGTAATTTGCATCCAGTTTGTGTTGGAAATAAATTGAGATGGAACAGTCTGCAGATTCTTAAAGCTTGATTTCAGCTCTTCATGGTCAGATGTCTTGAAGCAGTAGCTCTACCATCTACATCACTTTGTCTTTAAATTATCCAGGCATTGATCCTGTTTACTTTTACCTAATGCATCTGAGTGCAGACGTGCATCTGTCCATTTACTTAGGAGCCTCTATTTGCGACTGGCAGGCTGCCATAGGTTTTCAGTGTGGCTGCAATAGTAAGAAAATTAAATATGGGAATCATCAAACTTTTCTATTTAAAATAAACAAATGATGCCACTTGAAATGAAATATATTTAATTGAAATCCACCTTATTCAGACTTAAAAACCTTGAACTTAACTGATGGCCATGAAACACACTTGTTTGGTGTGTTTAATATTAAATGTGTTTGCATGTACAAATTACTGTTTTAATCATTGATACTGGATGTTCTCCAACTGGCAGGAACATGTTATTGTATTTACATGTCATATCTTAAAGAAAGTCAACAGTCTTATTGAATAACTTGTTGTGATGAACAAGGGTCACAAACTGGACTGCTATCTTTGTTTCTCAGCACCATCATTGTGTGTTAGCTGCATCCAATAGCTACTTTAGTAGGTTGGCTAAAGTTAAGTTCAAGGTTCTGCACTGGTTGCATAATCACTTATTGTGTACTCATCAGTACTTATCAGCTCCTGTGGTGCAAACATAAAAAATGACCTTTGTTTGGAAATATTCAAGAAGGTGAGATTTTTTAGGCCTCCTATGGACTGCTGATAGTTTTGGGAGCAGATATAGAAATTTTGATTAACTGGTTGCAGAGTTTGTACTGTGGTTACTTTTCATTCCATTGTCAAAATAGAGAAAATAAATACCATCCATCTATTTCCACCCTTGTCCCTTAGTTGGGTCAGGAGGTGCTGGTGTCCATCTCCAGCTAACGTTCTGGACAGGTTGCCAGTCTGTCGCAGGGCAACACAGGACAAACAACCTTGCACACACACCTAGGGACAATTTAGACAGACCAATTAACCTGACAGTCATGTTTTTGGACTGTGGGAGGAAACCGGAGTACCTGGAGAAAACCCACCATGCACAGGGAGAACATGCAAGCTCCATGCAGAAAGACTGGGGCCGGGAATCGAACCCAGAACCTTTGTGCTGCAATGTAACAGCTCTACCAACTGCACTACTGTGCAGCCTGAAAATAATTGCAAAAAAAAAAAATAAATAAGAATGAAGATAGACAGTAAGCACAAGGCAGGCTTAACAGGTCCCATCAGAAGGTGCATTGTGATCACATTATATCCTGGAGGTTTGATAATATTATGATTAGTTATTTAAAATCTTATGCACAACAAAGTGGACACCCAAGGAAAAAAAATTGTAGCACAGACTTTGTCTTGAGTTTGATTTAATAAAGTAAAAATTTCTGTCCGTTTTGAGTGCAATAGTTTCAAGATCTAACAAACCGGCACACTTTTGTTGGTTATGAAGTTCTGTGTGGTCAGCCCACTCTGCCAGAAGTTTACCTGTTTGTCACAAACTGGATTTTTCTTGCAGAATTCAGCTTGACGTATGTTATGCTCCAGTTCTGAGCAGCATTGCTACTCTGACGGCTCCATTACTCCAAGCCTGACTTTTCTCTTCATAATTAGTTGTTGGTCATGTTGATTAGCAGTGCTTTGGTAATGTATATATCAGAACTTTACTTTGAGGTCCTAGCCTGTAACTGAACTCCCTACATGAAGTTTGCTCACAATAAAATGTCCCTTTTAAGCTAATGCTACACATGTGATAGATAGAAGGGAAGTTGAGATACTCAAGAAGCATCTTCAGTCAAACACTCAGACACAGAGTAAAAACAATTTAAGAAAGCATTTTCCCCTCTGAATAAACTTAAGTCCATAACACCTGCAGCTGCCTCTGTGGTCTGGCTGTTTACTCCCTGCCTGAGTTATCTGTCCAAGCTCAAGCCGAACCACCAGTGCAATGACCACTGTCTCTCCTAGCTGAGACATGATCTGTCCTATGTCCTCGAGAGACTGCTTTTAATTGATAAAAAGAAATCTGTCCTGTAACAACCATTTTTGTTCATGATGGTGATCTTTGTAGCGGAACTTCTTGTTGCTATCAGCTGTTTTGTCATTAATGAGCAACTGCATGGATATTCAGGAATTTATTGATGGAAAAATTATGTTTGTGTAAAGAAAATAATGTAATTTCTCCCAAATATTTCCAAAGATGCTACATCATCATATACTTATTCCTCGCTGTTTTAGTGGACATGACTCAGAAGGTTCTTTGTTTTTCCAGAAAGTCACCTTTCACTTATGGAAACACACAGAAAGGCTCACTGTGACTTAATTGTTTTATACTTTTGATATTTTAGGGGTTTCCTGCTCTAAAATGTAACAATCCTTTTGATTTTATAACTTCAACGCAATGCAGGAATAAGCTACATTCGGGTAGAGCAGCTTAGTGAGATCGTAACAGATTCCTTGCAGCCTTGGTTGATGACGAGTTTCTTTTTTTTTTCTGTAGACACTTCACAGTGGACCTAGTTGTGTCCAAATACAGAGTCTGATTGTCACGACAGGACACTGCAGCCAGGCTTTTGGCTTGGGGACATGTCCAAGCGCAGATGCAGATGTGTGGATTAAAGTCGACAAGTAATGTTGATGGCATGGTGGAGAAGGATGGAGATGTCAGCTTCACGCTGCATCTCACGAGGCGACAGGAATCTGGACTACCGCTACATTTAGTCTTTGGTGTGTGGTTCATTCAGTGGTCCTAAAAAAATGAAGTGCTGAGTACGGAGTTAACACGTGTTTGTTCATGGGGAAGTAACTGTCAGAGAACAGAAACTAAAAGAACATGCTGTGAAAGGAAAATTTAGGCTAAATGTCACCGCTGTGAGAGAAAACAGAGCTAGATGTGCAGGAGAGACACACTCTCACTGACCTCCTCTGAACCGCCTCTCTGCTCCTCCTTCCTCCACCCCTGGAGCAGCCAGTAAAAACCTCCAGTACCCCATCCACCTAAACACGCCAGATGCTGCTGTGCTAAGGTTACCATGAACCTAAACCATCCACTCCTGCTGTTGAGTCTCCCAGACGGAAGATCTGGGAGATTTTAGGACATTACTGTTGGCACACACACACACACACACACACACACACACACACACACACACACACACACACACACACACACACACACACACACTTCACACTGCAAACCCACCAGTCAGCAAAGATCTGAGATGCAAAAGCTGCATTTACTGAGTCGTGACTCGTGACTGAGAGAGAAACGTTGGGGGAGGGCTGGTGGGAAGGAGAGAGGAGGAGAGCAGAGGCAGGTTTTGATTGGTGTATGGAGGGGTGGAGAGAAAAAAACGGGAAAATTGGAAGCATCTTTTCACAGTAAAGACCCTCTGCGTCAAAAAAATAGTGACACACATCTCGTTTTTTCCCCCCGTTTTCTGTCTACATGCCGCATCTGAGGCAGACAGATATAGCTGTGCTTGTTTTGCTCCAGTTTCCCAGCGTGTTTGCATAAAGCACGAGGCTTCAAGGTCACATGATGAACAGATGCTGTGGTGGTTAGAGTTGTTTCACCGAAGCCATTATAGCTTTATGTTAGGAAAACTGTCAGAAACATTTCCTTCTACAGTAGGACTGCTTACAGTGATCTTAGCATCTACTCTTCAGAGAGGAAATGTGTCTTTTTTGCAGTTAATGCAAGAAATTTGCTGTATTTAGCTTTGGAGTTATTATTTCTTCTTTTTACATACCTTAGCAGTCGCCTCATTTTGGATGCAAATGAACCAACAGTCACTGGCATCAGGCTTTGTTAGTAACAGTTCTGGTTGTTTAGATGTTTCAATTATAACAACCTTCAGGATACAGTTCAGGCATTTTTCTCCCATTTATTTATTTCCATTTTTTTTCTCTGAATAATTGTTTCCAGGTATCACCTATCATTATGAAAGAACTAGCACCATGTCTGATTGTAGCTACAGTGGTAATGAAATTAAGTGAATTGATTGGTTATTTCTTCAAAGATCTGTTGGGAATCTTCATTTTGTAAAGCTGAGGATTTTTTTCTTACATATTTAGAGCTATTATAGTTCCTTTTTGAGTGAGTTTCTCTGTTTTACACTTTCAGATATTGTAGTTCTGAAGCTTTTCCATTACCAATTAGCAATGAATATCATTGATTGGTGTTCTGTAATCTTCTCTAACCTCCACGATGATATTCTGGTCAGACCAAACCTAATCCATGCTGATCTGTCACAGTCTGCATGTTCGCTTTAAGATTGTTGAAGAACCAAAGACTAATCCTTAAGAATGCTGACAAAATGTCTTTCTCTTATCTAGATTTTCAGGCTACTGCGCTTCATCTACTGGGAAATAGGCTGATGAAGTTCACTAAATTCAGTTTAAGCTCCACTGTGGCGAACGTTTTAAAATTTATAAGCTCAAAACTCCAATGTGGATATTTAGAGTTGAATAAAACTCTCAGACGTACTTTGAGTTCCTATTTTGTGGAAAGAAAGTTGGAAAGCTGCCCTGCTGTTAAAATGTTGGAAAAATCAATATATACTTAACAATTTTTGTGCATTTTGTTTTTGATAGTTTTTCATTACTCCTAGTAGAATAGCCTGTAGAATCACTGCCGACTTCATGCTATTTTAGTGCTTGTTGCGAAACAAAGTCTCCTTTGAAATGTTTGTCGTCAGTGTGCTGGTCCTTTTCTCTGTTGATATATTTCTCTTTCAGAGTCACTTTACTCAAGCAGCTTTTTCTCTCTTTCTTGTCAGACTTACTTGAAGTAACAACAACTGGATTAAATTGAGCGGAAAAACAAGGGACCACACCACTTTGTCTCACTTAGACGCCGGACCGCCACTGGAATTATCGTCTCAAATAAAACAAACATCTCCGAAGTGACCAGCTAACCAACGTGTTTTACTGCGACCAGCCGGGGGTTCAGATAAATGGCTGATAAACAGATCAGGTAAAGACAACTGGAAATCATGACGTTTTAATGATTTTGTGACATTTTCTTTTTCCTTTCATTCTTGTAACATTTTGTCTTTGGTCTTCCGTTTCATGCAGTTTGCCTGCCAAATTGATCAATGGAGGGATTGCCGGGATTGTCGGAGTGACCTGCGTGTTTCCCATTGACCTGGCCAAGACTCGCCTGCAAAACCAGCAAAATGGATCTCGCCTTTATACCAGCATGTACTGTATAGAAGCTCTTGCCTTAAATCCCAACAGAGTTTACAGTCGTGCCATATTCAGAATTGATCTGTGTTGTCTTGCATGTTGTCCAACAGCACATGACCCCTGTTGTTGTTGTTGTTGTTGTTGTTTTCTTCCAGGTCAGACTGCCTTATTAAGACCATTCGATCAGATGGGTATTTCGGGATGTACAGAGGTATGTCGAACATTTTACTTTAAACTCTGAAACACACAGTTTTTTTCTCCATGGCTTTCTGTCGTTTTTATCCTCCTAGGAGCTGCGGTGAACCTAACGCTAGTTACACCAGAGAAGGCTATCAAATTGGCTGCTAATGACTTCTTCAGGCATCACCTCTCCAAGGATGGGTGAGGCATCAAAGTGCTGAGAGCCTGACTTACGTTCACCTTCTCCTCTAATTCACTCTGAAGATCACTGCCGTGTTTACTAACATATCTATAACCGAACATATTAGCTGCCTGCACTTCCACCCCGAGGCTCCAGTTAATCCTTCACCTTTTTGTCCTCTTCTCGAATACTCAGAGGATTTTAAGACGCTGCGAACTGTGTGGCTTATAATGTGCCTTGTTAAAGACGCATTATGAATAAATGTCCATGCAATTCTATGTAATTTCCCAATGTAAGGTAGCATATAATTGTTAAACTTTTCTGAATCACAACATTTTGGGTTTTCATTTTCTTTAAACCGTAACCATCAAAATTACAAGAAATAAAGACTTGAAATACTCTGTGTGTGATAAAACGATGTAGTTTATAAATTTCACTTTCTGAAATGAACTTTTTCATGATATTCAAAGTTTTGTATAACCTTCATTCCCCTTTACATTTCTGCATTTCTTTGTGTGGCTTGTTACATAAGAACCCAATAAAATACATGTGTGTAGTGTGTAGAAAAGTAAATAACCCAAACGTAGTTCAAGGAGTGTTAATACCTTTGCAAGGCGCTAACAGTAAAGTCACTTTTATGTGCACTCTTAACAGAAATCTGGTCACCAGGTGACAAATAATGGTTCCATATCTCAAACACTAGCAACCATTATCTGGTTTTACTGAAAGCAAGAAACCATTGTCCGCCCCTAAAAGCTGCATGCTCTGATAAACCTGAAGCTTTCTAGGACATCTATCTCAATCTCCATGGAAACAAACATGCAGGCTGATGAATGATTGACTTGTCTGGTCCCAGTTGCTCTTGGTGTGAATTATTAATCTGTTCCTGTTCCTGACATGTTGATACAGAAGACAAAGATTCGCGTCACAAGAACAAGCAGTACCTTCTTCCAGTGGTGGGAAGTAACGAAGTACAAGTACTTCGTTACATAAGTACTTCGTTACTGTACTTAAGTACAATTTTCGTGTATCTGTGCTTTACTTAAGTAGATTTAATAATGGATACTTTCTACTTTTACTCCATTACATTTTACAGTAAGTATCTGTACTTTCTACTTCACTACATTTCTACAAAACTGTCGCGTTACTCGTTACATCCAA
>CAEGAF010163507.1:0-15477 GCA_903067075.1 Micropoecilia bifurca | reverse complement strand
CACACAGGACAAACAACCATGCACACCTAGGGACAATTTGGAGAGACCAATTAACCTAACAGTCATGTTTTTGGACTTTGGGAGGAAACCGGAGAACCCGGAGAAAACCCACGCATGCACAGGGAGAACATGCAAACTCCATGCAGAAAGGCCGGGGCCGGGAATCGAACCCAGAACCTTCTTGTTGCAAGGCAACAGCTCTACCAACTGCGCCACTGTGCAGCCTTCAGGAACCATAAAACACAAAGGAATAATCCTCATCAAGCTCAACAGAGCGATGGCTACAGAAAGAGACGCTCCACATCTGTTTATTTTAAATCAAATGCACCACTGAGGATCTACTCACAGATCCCCAATATTTAGCTTGTTTTGTTCTAACTCATTGTTCTTATTTTGTCCCAACAGAAGTTGCAGAACTTGAAGCCAATCTCCCTAGTAAGTGTGCCGCATATTTTACCGCTCCACATTCTGCCTAAGGCAGAGTCACTGAAACTCAGAGCAGAATAAAAACATCATCGGTTCTTTCTGAGTTAAGGGACGTGGCTGTCAGAGCTCACATATGCTCTTCATCTTTACTTTAATACTATGAGATGGGAGTCACCTTTTAGTTACTGAACTGATTCTTTTTGGAATCTAGGGAAATCTACTGTAAGCTTTCAAAAGACTGATGTTCTTCATTTCTGCAGAGCGACTGCCCTCATCACTGTAATCTTTGTTAATGAAGACAAAACTAAATTAATAGCATCAAGATATGGACAGTAAGTCTGTAGGGACTTATTACTTTCTATGGTATCCTAAAATCAAAAGAATAATTTATTATCTGACATGTTACATGAATCAACTGGCTCAAACTAAATGATAACAGGGTATAATGCACAGTTTCAGTATATTTTATACAATTAGATTAAATTATACAGAATATTTGTGCAGTTTTTCTGGAATATTGATCTCTGTGATGCAGGAAAAATACCTACAGCTGAAACCAGAATTTTTACCTACACTAAATAAAAAGACACTTACATCCTTTTTCACAATCTGAAGTTAAATCAGACCAAACTTCTCTTGTTAAGGTCAGAATTACCAGAATTATTTTTAGTTTTTAAATGCCGCAATAATGAAAAAAAAACTGAAATATTTATTAATTGATATCTTCAAAATCAGAAGTTTGCATAGAGTTTGATAACATTGAGTGAAACTTTATTCAGTGTTTGAAGACATAGAAATCATTCTGTATGTTAGGTAATCTTGAAGACATGAATAAGTAAATCTGACAGATTTTTTCTTGCATTATTGTAGAATTTAGCAAATAGAAATAATTGAGGTAATTCTGACTGACCTAAAACAAGAGAAGTTTGGTCTGATTTAATTCAGAAAGAGAGGACAAAAGGTGTATATAAATGTCTGGTTTCAACCGTAGCTACGAATAGTTCAACAGTTTGGTTCCAACTGATACAAAATGTAAGTATCAAGGGAAGGAAATTGTTTTAGTATGAATTGTGGTTGAAGTGACCCTGGCGAGGTACAACATGCTGACAGTCTCTTTGACATTCAAGGAGTCGTGGCCCATTTAACTCCATCTCAAAACTGTGCCCCAGTAAAAACATTTAGCCTTTTTGCGTTATGAGGGGTTATTAACGGCGAACACTCTTTTCCTTCAATCTGTTTTGGAATAAAGTAGAGGTTCAGCTTTGTGCTTATCCATTTTTATGATGGCACCCATAACAGTTCAGCTTAAGTAAATATGGCTTGTCTTTAAATGATCAAATACATCAACCGAATTGCTCTTATTCATTCAGCTTGCAGTACTGATCTTTGAACACCAGGGGGGAATATGGTGCCACAGGGATACCTAGAGGCAATCTATAAATCTCGTTTTCAGTGCTGACATTAGGGATAAACTGGGAATTAAATTGGCTGTAATAAAGATAAAACATGTTAAATTGGTGCAGATTTTTACACCACAGAGGCACATTGCTGTTATGTTTCAAACTTTTCAGTCTAAATGCTGACAGCCGTCATTCTCACCATTGTTTTTACTGTGTGCAGGTACATGCAAAGCCAGTTTCCCAGATGAGAATAAGCTGCATCACTTTCAGCTGGCAGTGTCTCCTGGTAAGAGCAACCTCATGTTGCGTCTTGTCAAATATGATCAGAAATGCAGATATCTTATATTTCAATATAGTCTGCGTAACTGAAAGTTTGAACTGACGAATTGCGGCAAACTTCCACATGCACTCATGTTGTACAAAAGGGATTTGAATATAAAGAGAATAAAGATTTTTCTCCAGGTTAGGAGTCTCAGTATGTTGCCGAGAGTGAAAGTGCATCCGCTGGCTGTTTTGTTTCTAATTGCGCATTTTCACTGAATGGCACTTGGAGCCCTGCTCTGTTTTTCCACATTACGGTTACACTTTGATAAGCCCATAGCGAAGTCCATTGTGCATGCTCAGCAGCCTTCCAGGCTAAGTGGGCTACCTATCAAGTGTCCAACAACACAAACACACCAGTGTGGAATTACACCAAGTCTCTGGAGGTTGTCTTACCTGTCACTTCCAGTTCCCTACCTGTCACAAGGAAACTGTAACACAGCCTAAACCCAGTGTTACCTTCTCCATTACCTGCATTTAAAGAGCCGCCCAACAGTTAATGTATTATGCAGAAACTAGAAACTAGGAACAAATATCTGTCTGTCTGTCATTAATTAATTACGCATAGATATTAACAACATGCACAGTTAAAAACACAGCAAGCAAAGGGAATAAAACTCAAGAGTGAAACATTTTGAACATGAACATTTTAAAACTATTTATGTTAAGTCTTGTAGTTTTGCCAGTTTTTGTAACATTGGGTTTTAGAATTTAGCTGAGTTTTCAAAATTATTCCTACATATTTTTTCTGGGATGCTTGTTCAATGGCATTTCTGTTGGTCTGAACACGCAATTATAAAGCTTTATTAACTGAAAACATAAACGTTGTTTTCTTTCTGTCATGGTTTAATAAGGAGTCGTTAAGCCTTGGTATTTTATGTGAAGTGTGAATTTTTTATTGGCTGCTTCACAGTTTTTTTACCAAACATGTAAATGACACTATCGTCAGCGTACATTTGCAAATTTACTTAAGGACAGATTTCTGATTGACTATTAATATATGGGCTGAAGAGGATGAGACGTGAAATAATTGCTTAAGAGATTCCTGATTCAGATTTGAGAAAAATAGTTTTACAACACATTCTTCACAATCTTTTAAGTATAACTGAATTATTTTGTTATAAAGGAAGGTGAAAATAATTGTTTGGTCCCCTGCTGATTTATTGATTTATGTTTTATTTTGCAAGAACCAGAATTCTAAGTTCTGCAGATTAGCTCTGACCTCATGTTGCACATCAATCAATTTATCTCTAGCTGCATTTCCACGGATCATATTATTGCAAAATGGGATTACCAAAATACATTTGCTTAACAAAAACATGCCAAATTTGAGAAAAGCATGTTTTTCTCTAAAGGTTTTTGAATTGGGATAAAGTAGTTATTTTGGCTAAATCAAAATATGTGCATTCTTAAAAACTGAATTGGAGACAGTTTTTTTCATCACATGAGTCATGTGATCAACAGCCTGATGTTACTACAGGCAGAAAGATGAAGAAGATGACAGTAAGTGGTAGGTGGATGATAGTGATTTTTTTTTTAATGACTTATCGCTTGAACAAACTTATTCATGTTTGATTTCAATTATGGATCCTATTTAATGGAAACACCGTGATTACAAAATTGTGTTTTTTCGACAGCAGAACAACATTTTTTTTTCCTTCCATTTGTTAGGGAAACATAGCAATTTGTAGATGCTCCTCACCCTAACTTATGTCTATAAAATCCACCAGTCCAGAGGATAATTTTATTCAGTTTTAACCTCTCGGCCACCACAGACAGACCATAAGAGCTGTCAAAGGACGTTAGGGACAAGATGGTAAATCTACACGTGGCTGGAGGGGGATCCAAGAAAATCAGATAGACGATTGACAGCTGCTAGTGTGATTGGAACTATTTCCACTATGAGACCTCACTATTGGTCTCTTGAGGTGAGAATGATCAGGAGAAGGTTTGGCGGCATCATCAACACACACCTATGCAAAAAGAGCTTATTAAGGATCAGAAATTAGGTGGTTCCACAGCAAAACCTTAGTAGAACTAGATCAGACGTCCCTCTGCTCTCTGTTCGATTACGCTTGCATATTTGTAATTTTGTCTCCTCCGTGTCACTCAAACTGGCACCATGACTTCAGATTAGCTGTCAGAAAGAACTTCGTAAGCAATATCTGTGGAGAAAACGCAAAGATCAGCGATTAGTAAAAAGGATCGGTGTCTTGTTCTTTTAAACAGAATTGACATGGAGATTGAGTTCTCAGAGAAAGACTCGCTCAATTATTTAAAAAGACTGCCTCCCCTGGTGCAGCCGTCCCAGTTCATACCGCCTTCCTTTCTCTCTCCTCCTGATTTGGACCTCACAGTTTTGGACTCTGTTCCTGTTGTTACGTACTTAGTTCCGCTTTACTCATCAGTTCGCCAGGTGTGTTTATTTTCAAGAACAGTGTGAAAAGTAATTTAATAAGAAGCACTTCAGATCCTGCTGCGAGGCATGTGTGTGTTTAAGGAACAGGATTTGTAATCTCAACCAGCAGTCAAATGAAAAATATTACATCGAATCATGTGCGTCTGTGATGCTGATCGCTACTTTTGTGCATCTCAGTTCTCTACATTGAGTTGCAGTAGATGTTTTATCAGTCTTATTCACAGTCAAAAGTACAGGAAATCTTGCCCTAGGGCTCAGGCTGTCTAGTTTGTCTTGTGTGGTGAAGGTAAAATCCTGTTGACTTGTTATATAGAGAATACACAGCTTACGGCCATGTGAGCTTTTCTTGCGTCTTCTCTTTGTGTTGTTTTGTTCTGTTTTCTCATGCTCCTGTTATCGTTTACATATCTCAGGGCTACAATAGGCTGCTTACTCTGGCTCAGCGTTATTTGAGCAGCAAATAGGAGTGCCATGAGTGACTCATAAGGATTTTATTTACACGCAGTTTTAATCGAAACTGCCTCTGTTCTGCTCATTAAAACAGATGAGTATTCATGTCATTTTAAGTCATCCAATTCAAGACAGCCGTCTCCTCAGTGACATCATGTCATTCTGCTTCATTTGAACATCACCTGGTGGGAGTAACGTTGGAGTTTATGGTCTGTACTTATATTTGAACTTTTCTTATTCAACCCACCACTTTGGGTTAGGCGTTTAGGTTTGGGTTCAGCAAAATGCTGCGACACAGATAGAATTGGAGAAGGAAGAAATAGTCAAAAATGTATAATTGTATAGCACATTTCAGCAACAAGGCAGTTCAAAGTGCTTTACATCATAAAAACATCATGCAGTCACCAAATATGAAACAAGAAATACATGTAAAATTTTTTTCAAATGCTGTCATCAAAATCATCAAGCAAATATACATCAAAAATGTAGATAAATTTCCCACTTAATCAAAGGAAACCCTAAGCAAATGGGATTTTAGTCTTAATTTAAAAGAACTCAGTGTTTCGGCTGTTTTAGAGTTTTCTGAAAGTTGGTTTCAGATTTGTGGCGCATAGAAGCTGAATGCTGCTTCTCCGTGTTTGGTTCTGGTTCTGGGGATGCAGAACCGGACCCAAATCTTTAGCGTATTTTGGTGCTAAACTGTTCAGTCACATGAGCAACAGCGTTACGGATCATCTGTTTTTTTTTGTTTTTTTTAGACTTGTAAAGCCTGTTACAGTAATCAATGCAATTAAAGATAAACATATGGATGAGTTTCTCATTAGTCCTTTAATCCTGGAAATGTTCTTTGTGTGATAAAGGGCTAACTTTGTCTTTATGTGACTCTGAAGGTTCATGTCTGAGTCCAGATTATAAACTTGATCCGTAATTAGAGTCGGCATGTAAATAATAAAAAAATCTGCATGCTGACCCTTGCAGTTTTGTTTCTATTTAATTAAAAGTTGTTCAGTGCTGTGAAAATCAATTATTCGGATGGATAACTGGACAAACAGAAATACCTGCTTTCTCTGGAAGAAAAGGATTATCTATGTATTTTTTATATCTTGATGATCAATCACTTCTGGTGGCCACAATATAGCAAAATGTGGAAAGACCTTCATGGGTAAAAATACTTTAGTTTGATGTTTTATTCACAAACAGAGTCTATTTTATTAGACTATTATTGAGTGGTCTTCTCACATGAATTCAGAAGCATGCAGGAAAACATGGCGGTGGGGGGTTTCAGCTGGAAGCAGACTCTCTCAGCGTGAAATACAGACGAGGGCTTGCAGGGAAGCACAAAATGAGGAGGACATGTTTTTCAAAGTACAGCGTGGAAATAACAATGTTTCCTTCACGGCACCTTGGATGATGGATGAGGCTTTCTGTGTCCTGTTTTTGTGCTGGAATTTACGCCACGTGCTACTGGGTCTATCCAAGTATTGATGAGCGGGTCTGAAGAATCATTCTGGTCAGCAGAAAAGTGTGAAAGACAGCAGCCGCCAGAACTGTGCACACTTGCAGTTAAATGGCCTGGAGACTCCTTGTTACATTTGCACATTGTTCCACTTCCTCTCGGTGTTCTGCTTGTACCATGTGGAAAATGGAACAGTTTGAAGACTCTGGTTGAAACATGAAAACGGGCTTATTTTTGTATTTTGTCTAGTTGTGCAAAAACAAACGGGGGTAAAAATCTATTTTTATGCATTTGTTTGCAGTTTTAATTGTCTCCTCCTGCTTAGTTTTCTTTTTTTCACTAAAACGGTTCTTATTTGTGGCGTCAGGCTCTGAGTCTTTGAGGGATGGGGACTCCAGCAACACTGCGAGGTGAACATGTTCTGACCCATCTTTTATTCACAAATTAACCAGGACACTAATACAAAGGAAACTGAACAGAGACTAGATGTGTCTCTGTATTGGACGATGTGTCTTTCTGCTGTTTTGCATGGCAATAAAAGGCATATTGTTTTGCATATTGCACCATAGCAATGCAGAAGGAGGGTATTTTTAGAAGGCTCAGCAAGATGTTGCATCTTATTAAAGTATTTTAGTTAAATGGGACAAAATGAAAAATATGGATAATTATAGTGATAGTTCCATCTGATAGATACAAAGATTACATCTTTTCAAACCAAAAGTACAGAGGGTGTGTTCTGCAACTTTTAGAAATATATCCTGTTTAAATGATGATGATAAATTGGATCCCATTTGATTTTACATATTTTTTCATAAATCTGCTTAACGGTGAACTCAGTTTTAAAAATGTGCATATTATCCTTTCATATTATTGTTAGAAATGATTTCCCCCTCTAGTTGGTAAGTAGAAGTGTTTTGAAAGTCTTTACAATGAATCCTCTTTTGACTTGTATGATTTACTTATGAAGGGTGTGAATTATTTAAATGCCTTGTTGCCTCTCTGCTGAATTCAAACAAAATTATTGAATAGACAAGTCCCTGTTTGGAAAAATGCAAAAAAGGATACACTTTTTTTTTTTTTATCTCTGTCTTATTTTTTATTTTTTTTAAGTTCAAGATATACATTTTCAGCCTTTGGGCCAAATGTTGCTCTTATAAATATGAGCAGCAGTGTGCTCTCAGTAACAATACATATCAAAGTCAGTTAGATTGAAACTTACAGTTAAAATACCGTCGTTACCCACCAGCCTGAGGAGTAAGCAGTAAAAGTTTTAAAAGTCAAATGTTTCTTAACAACAATATCTGACTGTTCTTGCCTGCTGCAGACAGTCATGAATTGTTCATTACATCTTACCGAAGCTGTTACACAGAGGATGTTGGTGGTTTTGTGCCTTCCTCCTGCTCCTTCTTTTATTCATCCATCAACATTCTAGTCTCTTGATCACTACTTACACATGTTCTGGGTTCCTGCACAGTCTTGAAAAGTGTAGAATATAATTTTAGTGTTTTATATATTTTTAAGTGTGAAAATACTTGTGTTTCCACAGTTTGTTTCCTGTACCAGTTTAAGAAGATATATCTTTGGAAACAGTTTTTCTAAACAAATTTTTATATAAAATATGTTATAAAAATGACAACCTCAAAATCTTAAATTTAATACTTTATGGCGCAGTGGTGGATGCCGCTAACTAAAAAACTATGACAAGAACTTACATTTTTATTATTTGTACGTTTAGTACATATGATGCATTGACAATAAACTTTGACTTTGATTTCACATTTCTTTATAAAATATTACGTTTAGATCATAGGAAAGAGAAAATAGTTTGGTATTAAATGTCTCCCTGGGTGTGAAGTAAAGGTTGGTATAAAACTTTCTGTGGCAACAGCCGCCTTCTTGTTTAGGTACGAACACAACAAAACTACTCAAGAATATTGAGAAAAGACAAAATGAGGCGGACCCCACTTCAGAATAATGCATGTTTGGGGATTAATCAGATTAATTGCAAAAGAAAAACAAAATGGTACATTTAATTTGGCTAATTAAGAAGAATAGTTTGTTTTTAGACCCAGGAAAGAGAAGCACTTTGTGTGTCTGTGTGTGTTTATGGCCAGAACTAACAAACATAAAAAGCAACAAAATGATTAATTGGCAATTAAAAAGAATGTTGTGGCTTCTATCAATACACACCCCTCTTTAGATCCAATGTTCTGCATTAGTCCGGCTTTGAAGGTTAATAAATGATCATAATAAAATGACCTGTTGAAACAGAACTTGCTCTTAACTGTCTGAAAACACAACCTGTGTTTTAAATAATGATGTCGGCTATGCAGGATGCCTTAAATCTGGCAAAATAAACACAAATAGATTTACTGAAATAAACATTTTCAGTTATTCTTAATGTTTTGATACTGTAAAATTAGCACAAGTCCAACTAAAAGATAAATTGTAGCAACTCTTTAAGAAGAAGGAGCTTTGGATTGGAGCTGATTAAAAATGTTTTGTTTTTTTTACATTTAGTCGAATAAAACAAGTTTTTAGGTCACCAACTGATTTCTTGGTGAAGAATAACTGTCATAATTACTGGATAATAACGCAATGCTTTTTCAACAGGGAGTTTTTTTGTGGTCCGTCTGTTAATTATTGCTCTTTTTCTCTCCTCAGATGAAGGTTACTACCAAAGTGGAAGGTTTCAGTTTGAAATAGATGTCCCTGAAGCCTATAACATGGTGGTGAGTAGTTTTGAATATTTTATTTCAGATCTTTAGGTGTTGGCCTCTTACCTTCATGTGAAACTGTGAGAAAGTCATAAAATTTTTGTAAACAATTAAAGCTGAAGAAAAGAAAAGCAAGAAAAGCAACTGCTAACAGCCATGCAAGGAAGTCCACCCTGAAAGAAGACAGCAACACAATAAAATAAGTCTTTGTATCTACTGCAGGATCTTGCTGGATCTGATATGCAAGGCAGTGATTGTTTGATCTGTCAGAGATCGGACTACTTGAACTTTCACAAGAGATGTGCAAGATGAAAACTTTTATTTCTGAAGAAAACATCTCAGGGAGGGACCAACAACCAGGGCATCTAGCATAATGCTTTTTTCTAATATATGTATCTAAAATGTAATAATTCTAAGGATCACATATGGGTGAGCATTAAACTGATATCCAAAAGATTTGTACATTAGTTGAATGGGATAAAAAAATCTCAGTCTTGCTCATCTGCTCATAAAGTTAAATCCAGTGCTCTCAAGGTTGGAGGTTTCTTTATGTTTTCATTTATTATTAATGCTTC
Organism: Micropoecilia bifurca; assembly: GCA_903067075.1. Classification (NCBI taxonomy): domain Eukaryota; kingdom Metazoa; phylum Chordata; class Actinopteri; order Cyprinodontiformes; family Poeciliidae; genus Micropoecilia; species Micropoecilia bifurca. Next base: position 5,713 of record CAEGAF010163507.1, on the reverse strand, counting down.
ATTTAAAGATAGAAAGACTCTTGAGTTTTAAAATCCAGTTTACCAGAGTGCCATGGCCAAGATGACAGCAGGTCAAAAAAGCACAACACAACATAAAAAGTTGCTACAGTACAAGAAAGTTCATTAAAAACATAGAAAATGAAGCAAAAAATGGTCTAATGGCATGTAAACACTTGATAACTTCCAAATCAAAAATCCCAACATTATATCGTGTGTGGAAAAGTTTCTGCCTGTCTCTAAGAGAATTATTTATATACACTCTTACATTTTAATGCTTATCTAAGTACATTTTGTTTGGTGCAACAATGTAAAAATGACATCGCAAATTGTAATGATCATATATTAAATAATTATTCCTGTCATATTTCGTTTTAATAGAAATTTGAATAGAAATACTATTTCTTTTCAAAGAAATGTTAAGAAATGTTAGCATGTAAATGCTAACACCATTAACATGCTGACATTCTAACAATATATTTACAATACTGTATTTAAATGAAAACACAACCCAGATGAACTCACATCTCTTGTCTGAGTAATACTGGAAGAAGAGCAAAACCCATGGAACTGCTGGCCTAGAATGCCAGGTCAGGACTTATAAAAATAGTAAATTGTTGCAGTGAGGCTGTGGTGAATGCAGACGATCAATATAAACCTCTTTTCACTGCCTTTCCAGAGGTCACACTTTGCTCTTTACTTCCTTCTTACTTTGCTCCGTACTTACCACTATTGAGAGTTTATTTTAAACTTGTTTAGCATCTTTCTCCCTAAAGTGATCCAGAAGTTAACCAGGCAATAGAGACAAAAGGCTAATGTCATTGAAACCCAAATTTTGGTCACCGGGAAATGTGCATGAATTAAATGACATTTTGACACAGATTTAAATATATTTAGTGACCAGTTGCTCTCCCACACATGGCTAAAACTCCCCCCTATACTAGGACTCTCTCTCAATAGAAGATCCTGAGGAAAAATCTGTTGAGGAAAGGCTCAAAGAGCACAACATAGAGCCTGTGTTTAACTTTCCAGATAAAAATCAGCTGGTTTCTGCTGGGGAACCGAATCCCTGGAGACTCTATTCCACAATCCAGAGGTGGTATTAGATTATCCAGACCACCTTTAGGTGATGTTGTTCATGCCAAATACTGATATGAAATTGTTGTTGTGTGATTGTGACCAGTGACAAACCTTCCATTGAAATACTGCTGTTCTGTTATAACACTTTATGTCCTCCATTAACCATATAGTCAAAGGCCTAATAAACCTTTATTTTCTTGCTTTTTCTGTATTTTTGTCCAGCCTCCTAAAGTCAGATGTCTGACCAGAATATGGCATCCGAATATCACAGAAAATGGAGAGATCTGTTTGAGGTATTCCTCTATGTCTTTTTACCATTTTGTCATTTTTTTCCTTATAGTTAGGCTGTTTTAATTGGTATTCTTTAGAGAGGTCCTAACTCATTTTCTTCTATTAAAAAAGGAAAGGACTTAACTGGTGCTGTAATTGTAGTTTTCTAAGGGAATTTGTTCCTTCATAATTAGTTTGAGCACCAGCAGGAATTGACTGATATTCCTAATACAGTTAGAAAACAGAGAATAGAGTGACCTGTATGTCTCTTTTTTTCTGCAGCTTATTGAGAGAACATTCAATTGACGGCACAGGTTGGGCACCAACTAGAACGTTAAAGGTAAAATGCATTTATTGTGGCTATAAGTTACATATCTTAAAGGATTTGAAGAGTTTTTGAAAACTGCTAGCATTAATATCTGTATTAGAAATGAGTATGGGCCATTCTGATATACTGATTTATTTTTATCTAAGCCGTTCTGTTGTAGCTATCTTGGTATATTAGAATGGAGGAGGCTAAATACAAATTAACCAAAACTGAAATAAAGCAAGCATTATTTTCCTGCCACAGTGCGTTTGTCTATTGAATTATACAGGACAAATGTCAATTTAAAGTTAAAATATATTTTTTCATATTCTATTATTTATTGTTGTCTAATTTATTCCAAGTAAAAAAATGCTGGTATTTTAAAAGGGTTGTGTTGACTTTTGAGCTTGACTGTAAAGTGTTAAAGTTCACAACAGGCTCAGAAGATTTAGATTATTTGCTTTCAAAACATTTTCATTTGTCCCAATTTTGAGGTGAACTTTCAAATTAAAAGTTTATCTTTTAATTTGGGTTTCTGTCTACAGTGACCTTCAGATCACCTTCTCTTGTAAGGCTGTTCAGAGGATGAAACAGAGGAGCCCATTAAGCTTTGAGAGCAAGGTCCCTTGCTGCATTAACTTAATGTTTGTTGTAATTACGGCATTGTAACCCTCCTGCTATCTGAAATACCAGAAACAATGCTACTGACATTGTCACCTCTTATATAATGAGCCACTGTTGTTTTGCTATACTGCTATATTTGACATTTAACAGAAAGTAAAGGCATGATGCTTTCTATGGATCCGTTCCGACCCTATCACTGGGTTGTTTAAGGTAAACGTAACTCTTTCGCTTGCATTTAAAAGAGTTCACTGAGTTTTCAAGTTTACTGTTCAGTCAAGCTGTCCTTTTCAAGCCGTTAAAGAATAGTAAAAGAGGTTTAAAGCAAGGACACTCTCTTCGATCTTCACTTAGGATTTGACGAAAATTACCTCTGATCGAAACTACGACTTTAAACTATGTTATACAAGGAAGGAGCTCTGCCCTCCATGCTAAAACTGGCTGCTTTTCTCCAAAGAGACCCAAGACTAGATCAACATTCTCCTCAGTATCTGCCCTGGTTTTCTCCTTGAATACAAACTATCTATGATGACCCCTAAAGTAACTGTTTCTGTCAAAATTTTAGAGTTTATGACTTGGGAGTTTTCCACAGTTTTGTCCTCACTTTTCTTACAGTTCCGAACAAAACAACTTTCTCTGGAGTTTTCTCTGAAGGATTATGGTTTAAAATGTTGAATATATCAAATTCATAAAATAATTGTCAACAATAACAATAGTTTTAAAACAGACATGATTATCTCTAAAAAAATACATGTGAATTTATTTATTTGCTAAATTGATTAGTATTATATTTAAGCATAATAGTTTCATAGCTGTGGCACTGTATATTTGTTTCACTTTAGTCTATATGAAACAATTCTTGCTACTCAGTTTAAATATATATAACATATCCTCAGATTTACAGGTACTGCTGTGTTGTCAACCATCTGTTTCCCCCTTGTCTTATCTTCCATTAGAGCCTCTGGGATTGAGAGATCACCAGAATTCACAAGGGGGCTGTAATGAACTGTAACTGCTTTTACTTCTTGTTTATTTGAACAGGCATTCCTTTTTTCCTACTAGCTCTAATTGTGATGAATATTTCTCAACCCTTTGGGACTTGGATACAGTGGACCCCCAGTGTTATGGGGTTTAGGGAGTACAGCCACCTACGTAAAGCTGAGACTTGAGACCCCCTCTAAAAACTCTTACAACTGCCTATTTTAATACTTCACCCACCAAACATACCTTAACATGCATTGATATGCACAGTGGAAACAGTTTTAGCACTATCATAGAATCAGTGTGATTTTGGTTTCTCCTTCTTTTCATTAAAATCAAAAACACTGCTTGAAAATGTATAGCAAATGGAAAATTTGAGATTTTTGTCTATAATTAATTTAGCAAGAACAAATAAACTGTATGCTCACTGTACAGCACAAGGCTAGATGGATGATAATGTGAGAATACATCTGCTGGTTCAGCCTATTATTCTGACAAATGGTCACAGCCATTACTAACACTGTAAAGAAATTTGAGTCAAAACCTTTTAATTCACAAACAACAGACTCATAGAGGTATTTAGACATCAGCAACACACACATTGCCTTTTCTGTCAGCTTTTGTTATTCTGGAAAACGCTCCTGTGTTTAGTCAAAGGTAGGTGTGGATGTGGTCAGAGGCGTGTGAGCGGTTGACCTTGAGTTCAGGTGTGTCACCCAGTGTCAGAACGTGCACAAAAATATGTGGGAAAAATACAACAAACAAAGGTGCAAAAGCTGCTGAGCAGAATGTGTGGTGAGTGGGTGGTTTGTCCCTGTTCTCTGGGACAAACCACTCTTCTCCACTGCAACCCACACATGAAGCACAAGCTTTTTTTCCTTCTTAAGATATGCATATTGCATATCGAATGCTCTTTAATCTGAGCTCATTCTGCTTGTCTTATTAATTTTATTTAAGTTATAAAACTGACAAAACTGGTGTGAAAATATGTACTCGGAAACTGAAAACATTTGATAAATTTGATAGATTTGGAGAACTTGATCCTGGTTTACTACATGATTTTATTTGGTGACATACAAATGTAACATTTGGCAATAAAAATGTAGTTTAAACTGTTTTTATTATAAATAAAATGTGTTTTATTGAGCAAGAGTTTGAGCTCAGATTGTAGAGGGAACTTTAATGAGATATCACAGGTTTTTATGAAACTTTTCTTTTGACTCTGTAATGTTTTTATTCTCATTCTGATTGATTGCTTTATACACAAGAGATGTTTATGATTTCAGCATGATTTAAATAATCTGTTTAGAGCCAGCTCTAGATAGTTTTCTGCTTCTTAGTAACTTTAGTTATTTTTAATACCAATAGCTAAACTGAGTTCAAACAAAATTGAGAGCTTGTTTCAGTTTAATGTCAGCAACTTCCATGTAGTATTTTATCTAACCAATCTCTGGAAAGCAGTTGGCACCACTGCAGCCAGTAAAATTAACTGGTGTCTGCACACATCCATCAACAAACAAGTATGCGTTTTTGAGAGAAAATGAGAAATATTTGAGGATTGCAAAATGATTTGTTTACCCAGAATACGTCAGAAGAGTCAGAAAAGTATAATTTTTAAATCACTTCAAGATGAAAATGAGAAAATATTTGAGTTAGAGCAAAATTCATACCAGACAATTATTCAAATGTGTAGAGATCAAGAACTCCCTTTATTTGTAATGTCTAACAAAATAATAAAAAAGCAGTGTACTGCATGGTGCAATGTGGTGCATCTCAGGTTAATTTAAAGTAGAAAAATTGACAAGATGTACATATATGCATAAAAATAAGAGAATATAAGAAGTGAGAAAACTGTGTAAATAACAACAGAATCATAAAAACTTATGTTTCTTGAGATCAATAATTATAAAGTATAAGAGCTGCTGGAGGGAAGGGTTTCTTATGATGCTTCTTTGTGCACATAGGATGCATTAGAATCGTTATTAGATAAAGCATTTAAATGGCCACATCTACTAGACACCTACTTTCATTTTGAATATTACTGTAATTATCATTTTCTTCATGTTTACGTCAGATTTATTTTAAAGTTTTGTGAATATTTTAGAAAACCTTGGTGTGAAAATATTTGTTGTGTAGCATATAGTCTGCATTTTTTGTTTTTGTTGTTGAAATATGTTTGTTCAATGTACATGAATGCATACAGGATTTAAAACAACAACCACAAAAAACACCCATCTCATTTAATGTGAAATTTCCCGCAGAATAACTGCAGAAAATTTCCATTATTGACAGCACAAAACTAATTTTCAGAACGACTCTGAAGCTGAAACCATTCAAGAATCATTGCTGCTTCTTAGAATGTAAATGGAGTAAATCATTCTGAGCTGGAAAAGGGTAGAGTGCCTTCTCCGGGTCAGGGGGGTCGTCCTGCCTCAAGTGGAGGAGTTTAAGTATCTG
>CAEGAF010163490.1:0-49148 GCA_903067075.1 Micropoecilia bifurca | reverse complement strand
CACTTGGTTGTGTTTATTACTTTAACTGTATTTGACAAGTTTACCAAAATATAAAAAATGTCATTCAAACTGCATTTTCCTTGTTTTACTTTTTACTTATACTTTTCATTACATTACTTGAGTACATACATTTTTACAGTAATTTCCAAACTTAAGTACAAGAAAATTCAGATACTTTAAGACTTTAACTCAAGTAACATTTCAGTCAGTGACTTGGACTTTTACCAAAATCATATTTTGGAGAGGAACCTAAACTTTTACTTGACTCTGAAATTTCAGTACTTTATACAACACTGACACTTCCCTTGCAGGGTTGAGCTCTGAGCATGTTAATGTCGTTGAAAGTAATAAATGGAGTCGTAGCATTTTTTTTGTATATTCTACCTTCATACAGGTCTTTCTATGTTCAATCAATGGTACTGGGTGGAAAGTGGCAATGGTTCATCTTCCTACTTCAAGTTCCACTATTGTCAGTTGAAGTAGCCTCACAAGAAATTGCAGCTCAAAGTAAGTTAAAAATATCTATATGCATTTTAAAATCTGTTGATCCCTCTGGAAACACATTTGAAATGTCAGTAAACTAAGAACTGAGATCAAATCTGACATTAACACCCTGACAGACTTTAATTTTTATTTTTGGGAATATTGGTACTCTGTGTTTTTCCCTCTTCTTTGCCCTCAACTTTTTTCCTCATAGTTCAAAATGATCTTGATGAAACTTATATTATTTCCTCCTGTATTCGACAAATTTGCATCGCTGCCCTCCAACAATACAGTGCAACTGAGATGTTGTAGTAACGACTAAACGAAGAAAAAAAATTCAGCCAAGTCCATGCAGAAACGAATATGGTAAATTTTTATAAAAATAAGAAAAACGGTTGCATCCGACAGTGTTTAAATGAAGCATCTTACTCTAATTTTGGTAACACCAAGTTACCAAAATTATTTCTGAAGCAATGAATCACTCTCAGGACATTGTCACAGTTTTGGCAATATTGTGCATGTCATGTGACAGGACACGTATTAGACTGGAAAAATATAAATAGGCAAAAAAGAAGTTTGTAAGAATGAAACAGTCATTTTCTGTAAGTATATTTACTACAGTACTCAAAAGAAAATGTGTGAATATACATAATAGATGAGCCACCCACTAGATTACAAATATTCCCAAAAGGCCTTTTATGTGAAACTATTCCCATGGTCTGTTTCTGTGTTGAGTTGTTTGCCATTTATCATTCTCTGTAAAGTGACTTTCTCCTGCGTGGCAGTAATACAAGCTGGTGTCGTTTTACCATTTGACAATTATAGATACAAAGGGGGGGAGGGATGTCCCCCTCATAGCCCCTTTTTAGGCTTTTATCTCATATTTGGTATGAAAGTACGTTCAATAATCCAGTGAACTGTGAAAGCTTTTTTTTTTTTCCACTGGACGCATGACTGATACCTGGCTGATGGCTCATTGAGCAGCAAGCTGAGCAAATTTATGGACCTCCTGAGACGGTTTACAAAACACAAACTGGGCTCAACAGTTTGTGTATCAGGGCTGTTTCATTTTATGATGCATTTTCCATGGGAAATTTGGAAAAGAGCAAAGGTAAAATATTGCCCTCCACCTAGGATTCATCATCTTCTTCCAGATTTAGCTGGAAAGGTTGAATATTTTGTGTGCAGGGGAGTGGCACAGATAAATGGATGGTCTTTCTGGTGTATGGCCTGGGCGTGGAAGGCCTGCAACTAAGGATGACATTTGGAGCTGTGATTGCCTGGCAGGCCATCTGACACTTGGAAGTGCTGCAATCCCCACTGGGTACGTGACAAAGATGGAGTGAAGCTTGCAGGATCACACACACACACACACACACACACACACACACACACACACACGCACACATTCGGTGTGTCACGCTGAGCGACCTGGGTGCTCCATCCAGGACCAATCTTGGGTGTGATTCTGGGAAGATCCAGCCAGGGAAGCTTGTCTAGGCTGTTATATCCCTGCTGCTTTATCCTCCCGCCTAACCTCGTCAACCTACAATCCCACCGCGGCCCAGAGGGAATTGCAGCTCATCACCACACAAATCTAAGTAATGCAATATACTGCAGCGGAGGGGGTCAAACTGGACCGGGGGTAAGCCGCGGGGGAAGCTCTCCACCCGAATGAGCATCCTTTTGAGGTAAATCTGAGAAGACGTTGCGTATGAGCTCATTTTTTAACCCGCTAAAAAGGTTTTCTGAATAAAATACATAAACAACGGAAGCTCCGATAAACGGTTTAGCTTTGTGTGCTGGAGATTCATTCCCTTTTCCGAGGTTTTGAAGGACTGATTTGGATTTGATGACTTTCACCGACTTCCCGTCGCTTTGTTTCTTTCCATCATGCCGGTTTGGCCTGGGTGTGATGGAGCGATTACGGAGAGCCCGCACCATTCAGACCAGACTATAAAATATGATGTCAGTCAAACGGCGGCAATAACGGCAGTGTAAGAAAAAGACGGTGGCTCTAAAAACGAAGGTGTAGTTTTTCTTTTCCAAGACATTTTCAAATATTTCCTATGGCAAAAATTGCAGTTCCCTGCAAATCCCAAAGATAACATCATACATGCGATATTGGCTCCCGTTGAACTTTCCCAATTTGTCGAAGAAACAGCCACAAATATCAATGTGATTCAGAAAAAGCTTCAACTTATTTAGCTATATTTTTTTAAAATGTGTTGCTTATTTGTATTTAACCTACCAAGTCGATACTGTCTTGAAACCAATTTTTACTACAGTTGAATTAACTGTCACATCTTAAACATTTCTAATAGGTTTCATCAAGTTTTCTTGGAAAAGTGGATTTATCAACTCACTCAAACAGTTCTTAAGGTTTTGTAGGTCTCAATCTTTTAAGGAAGGAACAGATCATTTCTTCCTAATACAACCTTTTATGGCCAAAATGTTTGATATCTGACACATTCAAATTGAAAAATATTTTACCCACCAGCACTTCAAACGACTCTTCCAAAACCCTGCAAAGACGCTCGAGGTTCTGGCTCAGTTTTAGTCCAAATCCAGTGTTAGGAGAACCATTTGTAGGTTCAGGAGAAAGGACTGAATATAGGTTAGACCGGGGGTGGACAATCCTGGTCCTGGAGGGCTGGTGTCCTGCAACTCATAGACGTCTCCCTGGTCCAAAACACTTGAATCTAACAGCTGAATCACCTCCTAAGTGCAGTCAGGTTCTCCAGAGTCCTGCTAACAACCTCATTGTTTGACTCAGGTGTGTTGAAGTTGAGACCTATATAAAGGTTGCAGGAGTTCGGCCCTCGAGGCCTTGAGTTGCCCACCCCTGGGTTAGAAGGTTACCCAAACCTACGCCGGAATGTTGCAACAAATTCTGTGCTTTATTGTTTTTTCCTTCTTTTATTCGGCTAATAAAATCTCGTCTGAGGATAGATTTACAGTCGAATCTCAGGACGCTTGCCGTCCGTCTGCATACGCAAAAAGCTGCAGCATCTCCAGCCTGCCGCCGTCCTCCCATCTGTCAACCACCAAGAACAAAACTTTCAACAAACGGACGTTTTTTTTACACACAGCCATAAAACCACTTTAATCAAAAAGGATGAAACTTTCATTGACCGGCAGGTGTTGAGCGACGACGCCTCGCTTTATTTCCACCAGCGGCCGAGCCTGTGAGTGGAGACGATGCTGCGTTGAAGAGAAGGCGGGTAAGAGCCACTTAATAATTAATTTGCGTCCTATTGGATGAGCTGTTCGTAGGCCAGCAGATCCCTGGACCACAAAGCCTTGCAGCGTCTATCTGTGTCTCCACTTTCTATGTAAATCATTTAAACAAAGCTTTCTCCATTCCGAGCTGGATGTCCTATTCTCTTTCTGAGCACATGTGGTGTTCCAACCTAGAGCTCATTAAAAGTCTAACATAGTTTTCCCAATTGGCCTTGGAAGGAAAACCGATGCATCATTCATTCTTTTCCCCCTTTTTTCCCTGTGCATTATAATATAATTTAGCTTTCTGTCTGTTTGTTTTATTATTGTTCCATCTGCTTTGGTTGTTTTAGAGCCCTGTTCTTTCTGTGCATTAATAGTAATTAATTTTAGCGCTGATGAAGCAGCTCTAGACGACAAAATCAAGATGTCGTTAACTCAACTCCCACAGGACCATCGAACCGTGTGGCTGTTCGTCTTCACGTTTATCTTGGGTTTTTCACTTTACTTGTCCTGCAAAATGAAGAAGTTTTCAGAAAATCATTTCTACGTTTTTTTTTGTTGCATTGCACTTCATCCATAAAATTATATTGCAGTTACTGCCGACACTGCAATAAAGGCACAGCATAAAAAATTAAAACCTGATCATCAATTTGTTGTTTCTAGACAGTTAAATAGATTAATTTTGATTTCATGGTTATGTTGGTGTTTTCGTTGTGTTCTTTTGACTGGTTGTATAATGTATTTCTGTTGTTTTTTTGGCTTTAAACAAATGATAAATAATTGTAGAAATTGTAGAAATTGTCAAAGTGCCAATAACAATTGTAGAATTGTTATTGGCACTTTGAATAGGCCACTAGTTTTACTGTCAAAGTGGATACGAGACGTCCACATGTCTGGACGGCAACATCTGTCGAGACTTCCTGCTCTAAAATGTTAAATGAAACAACCAAAATTTCAAAGGTAAGACATGATGAACATGTTTAAAAATCATTACCCTTATGATGTTTCAGGCCAAGTGGGTAAATGTTGAATATGCATGTCCATCTAAAGCTCTTAGTTTCATTTCTTCGTCTCAATCAGCAGGGAAGCCCTCAAACTGCTCTAAATCGGTGATGTCACACACAACCAAATGAACTATTATGCTAAAATCTTAATAGGGTTGTACTAGAGGACATTTTGAGTTAATTTAAAAGCACCTCTGTGCATTAATGCACATTCTCCAGCTTTGGAATAAAGCCATTATTCATGAATCAGTGCTCAGGAAGCAGGTTAGGGTGGGTGCTGAACAGCTGCGTGATTTAGTGGTGTTGATGTAAGACTGAAAGGAGCCTCACGGCATTAGCTAGGAATGGGAGAGTAATCAGTTGAAGTACATGCACTCGGACGACATGGAAGTCTTCCGCTGCTGTCTGTACGCTCAATTTTTTTATTGATTTATTTTTTTTGTGACTGTGGATGGATGTGTTTGCGCGTGGGCTAGCGGTACAAGGCCATCAACGAGAGGAGAGGCTGACTAACAACCAAAGAGAAGCAAACGTACTAATGCGAAGCAAGGATTATATGGAGCGCAGCTCCGCCTGCAGCCTCGCGGTGCGATGACTCCCTCTCCTCTTATTGACTTCCAGAGCACAAACTGAATAAGTAACAAAAACGTCAATGTTTTACATTAAAGTTATATCTGATCTAAATAAAATCCATAAAATTGCATCTACAGAGAGTTCTGCTCATCTTGGATTCAAGACATCACAGCAGGATGCATTCCAATGTGTAAGGATACTTATAAGGGTTTTATTCGTGCTTTAAAGTGTCTTTTGAGAACTGCACTGAAGGGAATATTCTGGCTGTTATACACACTTGATATCTGTTAGTAAAATATATTGGATTTAGTTGGAAAGATCTGAATATCCTTTAATTCTCTTTTCTCTGCTACCCATGTTGCTTTAGATTATACCGCGCTGCTTTATTTTTAAAGCACTTAATAAACACATAGAATATGATCAAAGTTCTGTACAATAATGTTAGATAAAGAGCAAAAATGATACAATAACACAGTTGTGAGAATCCTTCTTGGAAAGGGAAATTACAATAATTCAGATGTTCATATGTTAAGTAATTAAAGCGTGAGGACGGGCCTCACGCTTTAAAACAGAGGAAATTCAGGGCCATCCATCCCCCGATGTTATCAATGCAGCCCAGGAGTGGCTGAGTTATGTTTTAAAAGGACGTAGACTTGATAGTCATCCGCATATAAGATAAATGGGATGCCATCCTTTTTTTTTTAAAAAAGTGGCAGCAGATAAAGCAAGAACAGGAGAGGACCGATAATAAGGTATCAGAGGTAAAATAATCAATCGTCACACAGAAACTTCCAAAAACTTCTCTGTGACTTCCTGCTCTGGATGAAAGTGTTTGTATCCAGGAAAGTCTTCATCTTGGCGTTAAACAACTTCATCCACATACAAACAGTAACCTGGAGATTGGCCTAAAAGGTTGACATGGAAGGCACATCAAGGCCCCGATTTGTTCAACAATGGTTGCACCACAGCATGCCTAAAATTGATTGGCACCACACTAAAGATCAAATTGTTGTTGGCGGCATTAAGAACAAATGGGTCGACAGTAGCCAGTTTGTCTAGATAGGAGAGGGGAAATGGACTCTGACTGATCAAATGCAGCAGGGCAGGGAACCAGGATGGAAGAGAAATACAAGCTCTGCTGCTTCTCCATCAAATCTGTGAAAGACTGATTGTAGTTTTTTGACTATTCATTCTCAATTCTACAGAATAAACTTATCAGAATATACCAAATATGATCCTTGCTGATCCTTTCAGAGCATAACACACTGCAAAAGTTATTACGTCTAAGCATTTCTGTGGTAAGTAAAAATAAGCAAAACCACACCATGCAATAAAAAGAATGCAGGATATATACTTGTATGGAACATTTGTTAATAAATATTAAATAGTTTGGTCATTTGTAGCGTCATTGTTGTCTTTATACTTTAAAAAGCTACTTTTTTATTATTGTATTCTGTGTAAAACACATCTCACAAAACAAGTAAGTTATTCTCACTTTTCTTCAGCAGACTGTCGGTCTTTGGGGAAGGAGTGAATCTGAACCGAGGTGGCGACTGAGTTAACATGTCACTTCAATGTCTGTGGTCGTTGGGTAGCTTGTGAAAACATCCAGCATCCTCATTGGTGCACTGCTGTATACAGAAACAGAGCCTCAGCCATCAGAATGCCATTTAAACATTGCGTACTTACTAAGTACATTTTACATTTTCCCTCCCACGGTAATCAAAAAGTCAACGTCGACTGATGATCCGTGAAAGAGACAATGATGAGGGCTTTTGTTTCCAGAATGCATCATCAGTGATGAGACATGATTTCTTTGCCACAGTTAATTTTGCTGTAGCAAAGATTTAATTTCGGTTCTCTTCACTGCGCTGAGCAGAGGAAAGGATGTCAGAATCAAAGTGCCTGTCGTCAATAAGCTAATGAAATACAGCAAAACAAGACATTAATACAGCGGATAACAGCTTCTCACATAGGCAACACCCTGACTACGAAGCAGCCATAAGACAGAAATGTAGTGAATCTAACGGCCCAAATCCCATCACAGGGAATATGTCCTGGCCTTTAAAAATAAGAGAAATGCTAGCTGTTTAGTCTGGTGTAACTGGGAAATCACTTTAATACGTCTAATTATCACCGCTTTTATTACCTTACAATAACAGTAAGTTATTGTGCGCGAGGTGCGACACATCCTGGGGCGGCGGCTTTCCTGTGGGTATAACTCTGGGCTTTATTAAAGCAAATTCAGACGCGGCGCTTCGGCCCATAAAGACGAGAGGAGAACTCTGAGAACAAGCGGGACGACGCGCGAATTGATATCTGCGCCGCTCTTTTCAGCGCCGCCATCATTCACCATGCAGTCCTCGCGCTATGTTGTCTGAAGTGGCGAGCGTTGGCACGGCGTTATTGCACGCCACCGGGGCCTCTCGGCGCTGACTGATGGCTAAATGCTACTCGTACGTCTCAACTTCCATCTGGGGGATGGGAGGGCGGAGGCTGGCTGACTGCAAGTGTCACCTTACAATAACGCAGAGAGCCGGAGAGGATTGGGGCGCGTGAAGAACTGATGGGCCCCAAGTTTGATTGATACATACAAGGCTAGTCAGGTGTACAAACAGATCATCTTTTTTTTTTTTTTCCTCATGTCACTGCTCCGTCTCTAGAATTGTTTTGCTTCTTTTTTCCCCTGCTTTGAAATATCTGTCTTTATCTCCATCCCCACCCCCAATTTTGATACCTGCATTACAACTCTTCCACACGTCCAAGTAGCAGGCGATTTATAATGAGGTCATTTATCACAGCGGTTTTAATGCGTGTGCGTGCGCACTCCTGGAAAAAAGGAGTTTAAAAAAAAAGATTTTTAGAGTTTGGATTGTGTTCATCCCTCAGAAACGTCACGACGAAGCACCAGACGCCTCTCCGCCGCTTTTCTAGGGTTCTAAATCTATTAAAGGTTGTTTCCTTGTAACGGTATTATGAGTGAATTGTGTTGCTTGCGTCTGCCCTCTGGCCATCTCCCACTCTTTCATCTTTGCCCTGGCACATTCTCCTTCCCATTATTAGCCAGCCTGCAACAGTGTTAGTTATAAAACATAATCGGTTTAAAAGACCTCAACTTCTTGCATCAGTTCGATAAGTCACTTTGCTTAGGTCACCTCCAGGAAAGATCCAGTTTTCTCTCATCAGTCAATATAATTTTTATTTTTTTTTGTGCCTTTGGTATGGAGCCCCATAGGGGACATTGAGAATTTCGTTTCTTTTGCATTCCCTCGCAATACTTTTGCATTTTCTCGCAATACAGTTCTGATCAGTTCATGTGGCGTAGCTGAATACTAAAAGTCTTTCTTCCGGGTGCCGCCATGCTTTCCGCTATAATAGGGTTTCGTAGTGTCTCGATAGCATGTTAATGTCTCGTTTGTGAGATATCTGAAGTTTTGTTTAGTTTTTTTTCTTTAGGATAGAAATTCACCAAGCCTATGTGCAAAACACAAAAGCAAAAACAGGTCAAATGTGAGCTTTGTTGCTCTTTCCATCCCTTTTAAGATTTAAACAGAAACTTTCCGCAGGAAAGAAAAGAAAGTAAAAACTACATCCAAACTATTTGGACCATTTCTGAGTTTCTTTCGTGGGGTAAGTAAATCCTCTGACAGTTGTGACAGTCTGATTTTTGTGTGTGTGGTTTGAATGGTTTAGAGGCCGTTTTTATGTGTGGTCCTATCTCAACCTTACACAAACAAGAGTAAAGGTTTAGTGACTAAAAAGATTTTCTATCTTTTTTTTTTGCATCAAATAGTTAAGAATGTATTAACATGTTTTCACTGTGGCTCTCTAATTTTAAACTGAGATTCATGACTGTATGCAAAAATAGAGCAGGGTGTATTTGCAAATTTATTGCAAGGGAACATAAAAGAAAAAAAAAGTTCCCATACCCCCCAGCGGGGCTGCTTACCAAGATGTTTCCGGTAAAGATGTACTTTTTTTTGTGCGAGCATTCGGACTTGTTTTTGCCTTGTCTTTTTTTATCATTGATTTCTTAACACTGATTTCCACTCTACAAGTAAAGTCTGCAAGGCTTTAAGTGTTTCTCTAGTTCCTTTTGTGACCTTCCTTTAGGACTCGTTGACAAAGTCCTAATTACTGCAGTGATTTGATAAACTGACCACTCCTGGAAAAGTTCACCACCATTTAATGTTTTCTCCATTTGAGTATAACGGCTCTGGTCGTTCCTCAATGCAGTCCCAAACTCTTGGAAATGATTTGATATCCGTCTCCAACACCTAGTTTTTGAATTAGTTAGCTCCTTCCAATCAGACATTCCCAGATCACACATCGTTCGTCTGGACAATTGAGTCTTTCAGTAAGTCAGTCAATCAGTTCTCAGACAGCACACTTTATAGCACTCAATCCAAGAAATTCAAGAAGGCTGGCTGTTATGAATTGCTGTTTGGGACACAGAAGGAAGCGCGTGTCATTCAAAACCTCATTTGTCATCCAAAGGCACAGACAAGCCTCCGTCTCCGAGCGCAGATGAATCGTCGGTGGACTTTTGCGACACAGATCAACACAGCAGTCGCCTCGATTCCCAAAAACCGGATGCATAGCAACAACCAGGCCTGCCTCCAGGTTGAGACATTAGGATCTCTGGTCCGGAGGAGGAATCTCAGTCACTCGCTTTAGTTCATAGAACAGTCTTTAGTCAGTCTCTGCATCAAATCAGTTTGCCAAGAGAGATCCTACCAGTAAACATCATGATTACTAGATGAGGCTAAAAAAACAGGGTTATTTTCCTGTGTGTGAAATTAAAATAATAATGGGAAGCATTCTGTGCCGAGGTGAATGGGAAAACGGTGAACACACTCAAATACTCAAACAGCGGTTGATGCTCTTGTGTTAGGTGCTTATTGAGGTAAATTCAATTCATTGTGTTTTTTTCCCCTCAGCCCATTCCTCTTGAATAATGCGGGATCATTTTGTTATTTTCCAAATGATTCCCCATTCTGAGAAAATGACTCTGTAGCCTCTTGTGAGGGGTGGATGAAATTACAGAGGAGCCAAAATGATTTGATTAATGCAAGATGAAAAAAAAAAAAAGAAAGTCATTATTCAAATCCAAAGCTGTCACTCTTCTCGTGACACTGGGGCAATAACGGCTATGAGGCTCGGCAGGATACGTTTGTGTTAGCATTTCTCCCACAGCATCGCAGAAGGTCCTCGATAGCCTTGATCCCAAGGCACAGAAATCCCATAAAGTTGGGGATGAAATTACCTGAACCGAAGGTGCAAAGACGGAAACATCAACATGTCATTCAGCACAAAAATATTTACATCGTGGAATCCTGAGTACCTTTAAAATGTTAAAATGTAATCTTCCTTCCTGTATCACCGCCTCAACGACAAAAAGAATGTTTTATTTGGAAAGTAATTTGATTTTAGATTGAAGTTTCATATTTTTGATTAAATAGAAATTCCGAGTTTAGCTTAAAGGTTACAGTTTCAAAAGTCATTGAACATAGGTAAATGACAAGAAAAAGTAATGGGGAGCAGACTTTAAGAGATCTAACGATTAAGTATATTAGGCTCCTTTAACACTCATTATTTTATTACTGGATGGTTTTATTTTTTTAAAAACGTTAAAACCTGTCACATGTAGAGGGCCAGACTAAAAAAATGTGTTATTTCTGCCATCATGGTTACATTTACTGACATTTACGGGACCTTAAGGGACAATTCTTTAACATTTTGTCTGCGCTAATGGAGTTTGAGTCATATGCTAAATGTTGCGCAGAAATAAGAAATTAAAAGAAATAAGTGATTGCAGTGATCGCTCTCATTGCACAGTCCATGCGCCAGTTGTATATTTAATGTTGAAATATTAGTAATAGAAACCATTATCCCAAAATTCACAAAAGATTTTTCCAAGACTCAATAGCTCAAAAAATCTTTGATGTTGTTGGTAACTTCATTCAACATAAAATCACTGTTTTGAATTCAGGTTTTAAAACATCAATTTAAAAAAATAATCTGTTAACGTAACATACAATTTTATCATTTTCTAATTTTGTTACAAATCTCAAACCATCATCATTAAATCTCTTAGTGTAGAATTAACCAGTTTAATTTTTACAGCGTGTTTTAGATTTTTGAACAATCTTGTGAAAAGCAAGCAGCACTCATTAAACTGTGAAAACATGCTTTAACTTTAGCACAGATGGGAAACTCGAAAGCTAATGCCACATGTGATTGTACAGTTCTTACTATTTGTGCACTCTGGCCACACAGTGTGAATATTTCACCTTGAACACCTACTGTTCCAAAACCCCTGTTCCCCAACACCATGAAAAAATGTTTAGATGCTAAACGTCTTAATGTGTAAAAGCAACCTCTTCATACACAATGGCTGCCTTTCCAGAAAATGCATTCAATGGATATAGATGTGCTCCTTGCAGTTGTTTTGGACTTTATTTGCTTAATTTATTTGGTATAATACTTAAACTTTTCATAGACCTCCACGTGCAAAGTTTTTTTATTTTCCACCTCTGTCATGTTTTCAATTTTAATTCAATTAAGGCCGGCACGAAAGCTATCGATCCATATTGTTTCCAAACTGCCCTTCTGCAGACACACAAACACACCTAATGGCATTTGTAACTCTATCCGCACACAGAGTGCTCTCTGAATGGCCGGAGATCAACAAAGAGGGGCCAAGACGCAAAGAGTTTCACAACTCACTTACAGCCAGCCTGAGTGATGGCCAGCGGAAGGGAAATCAATAGCAGGAGGGGGAGACACCATCAAAGCTGTCCGCCGACCAGCATCCCGTTGCTGTCGACAGGTTTTAATCCATAAAGCCGGAGTCTCCCCTGCAACAAAGAGAGAGGCAGGAGGCCCCTATCTCAACTCTATTCAGGGCTTTGAATTACAAAGACCTAACATTGTAGTTTTAGAGAGGGCAACATGCATCCAGACTAAAGATCTGAAAGTGTCTTCACAGCCCTCTGCCGCGTGTTAATTTCAAAAACTGTTTAGTTCTTCTGTCCGCTGTAGCGGTGAACAGTTTCATTTAGTCGTGAGCAAAGATACGATATATATACACAAAAAGACGAACTTGATTTTCCAACCCGTGTTCGGTGGTGTAGCCTCTCTGACTGACAGCAGAGTAAAGAAGTTTTCCTGTGCCGGTGACTCTGCGCCCTTCTGACAGCCATACATTTTTTAAATTATGTGATAGACCGGGAAATAGTTCAGCATGGCTTCGAATCAGTTGTACCTCAAATCACTGTGATTAGATGGCTGCCAGCAGGTACAAATCTTTTCTCTGCAGAAGAAAGTATGGATACTTTTCCCAAGTAAGGTTTTAAAATTAGAATCATATTACTTATTTAACTGTAATATTTTATATTTGATACATCTATACATATTTGAACAAAGTTTTACCCTTAAAATAATGACATCATGTTCAAGATGGGCAGAGAGCTCGCAATGTTTTTTGCAGATTGATTCATAGTCATTTTTTTAAACAATTTGCGTATAAACTAAGCTAATGGCCTCAATTTATAGAAACGGACTATTAAAATGAACAGCGGTAAAATTGGAGGATTGTAAACAGAGAAAAAATGTCAAGCTGTGACTTTCAGACAAATGGATGAATTGATGATATAAGTAAGCAGCCAACAGTTTCCGCACACATCAGATTATCGGTAAATATTCAAACCTCATGCCGGTTCCTGTTTAGTTCTAGATACACCAGGTCTACACTCAGACAAAGGGCAACTAACATCTTTGCAGTGCAGACCACACATGTGCTGGACACACAATGTTTCAACTTGTACACAGTTCTAAGCAGCCTCCACACAGTCTGTGTTTCCCAGACTCTTTGAGAAACACAATGAGGATCTTACAGCCAGTCATCTACTCTGCAAATATTCTTATTTTATTACCTCTAAAGTTTATATATTCAAAACCTTTAAGCCAAAGTGAATGTATTGGCTTGTTTACCTAGCCTTGGCTTATAAGGCTGATTCTAAATTATTCTAAACAAACCTTTGATGATCTGTGAAGAGTCCAGAAGAGGGTTTAGCAACTTGCAAATGTTTCCATACCCCTTTAACTTGTTCACACTGTTTTTCTTTGCAAAGTGACTCAGGCCTAGTCGCACAGGAAGGAGAACGCCTGTGAACATCAATTTTCCCAAGTCTTTCCACAGATTCCCAATTAGATTTGATATACTGGGCGCTGGTTCCTGACTGTTATCATGTGGTGACTCATAAGAGATATTGTAATACTGTAATCTGAGCAAGCGGGAGATTGTAGATATTGCAAGCAAGTGAGCCAAAGATGGTGCATTGAAGAACTACATATGTAATCTTGGTGCAAGCAAACCTAAAAATGACCAGATGGCACCAAGTGTAATGCTGCTCTGCCAAGTAACATTGGAACCAGATTAGCAGAGCATCAGAAACCCTCATTAACGCTCCCTGTCAATCAGCCAGTTTGCTATGAACAAATCTGTCAGACGCAGCACTGAGATCAAGTTGAACAAAAATATATACAGTTTATAGCTTCAGTAAGGTACTATAGGTGTGAAAGTTGTATTCATATATATTTTTTTATATTTCTTTTTGGATAATTAGTGGCTTTTTTTTGTCTTCACAGGAAACTTTTTGCGTACGTTTCCATCTGTATCTGTCTATCGGAACTACAACTATTTTCAAGTTTACTGCTGACTTTTGGCAGTACCAGGCTGGACCCTAGAAAAATCAAAAAGCGCTACAATAGTCAAACTACATCAGCAACAGACAGATGTTTGCAGGCTTGAACATAAAAGACCGTTTATAAAGTTTGTTTCAAAACCTCAGCTTCATTCTGCTGTACTGATCTTACCGTTGAAAGGTCTATTAATGACAAATAAACTAAAGAGATCCCAAATTGAATTCTTACATGTTTTTTTGATTGTTGTTGCTTTTTTAACATGCCTGTTAAACAGCTGACTGAGCAGATAGCTCATATAATTAGCCAGCTGATATCGGCGTGTCTGGGTTGTGATAAAAAATGGACGTGCAATAACTACAAGAGCTGAAGAGTCACTGTACTCATTAGTCAAAAACATAAACCAGGAATCGAGGAAAACTGTATTGCACAGACTTGCCGTTGGTGAGTTAAAAAGAATCCATAAACGCAGAAGTACAGCGGGTAAAACGAGCATCGAGCTCATTTAATTTCAATAAATGTAGATGTTTAATAATTTATCGAATGAAATTCACACTGGATGTCTGTAACAACCCGAGAAAATCCACTCATGCAAAGCAGTCGAAGCCAATCAGTCCACAAATGAAGCCATCTAGTCTTACCCACAACTCAAGTGACATTTTTATTAAATATTTCAAACTAGAATACTTGTGTTGTACTTGAACTCTCATTAAATTGTCGGCACACTGTCTCTGCTTGCAACTTAAAGGAAAAGGTTGATTCTTTATTAAACCAGTACAAAAACTAACATTAAAAGTTGTTTAAGAAAAAAAAATCAGTTTAAAAGTCTCACAAAGGCAATAAACCATCATATAATTCAGTTGAAAAATATTACATTTGGCTTATTGTTAACTTGAGGGAAAAGACGGCGTAATTACTTCATCCAGGAAAACTAAAAATCCTATTTCACATTGAAATTACGTGATTAGCAAATAAATAAGCTTAATAATCAACCTGAAATGAGCCAGAATAAGAAATACATATTTTCCTTTAGTAGTAAGAGAACCAAATTGCCAGTAATTTAGCAAAAAAATTTTGCCAGTAATTTAGCTTTTTTTTGCACATACAGTTGATTATTATTAATAGAGAACACAATGTACAAAACTATTTTTTATTGTGTAACAAGAAAAATTAGTTTGAAACTTTTCTTTTTGTTAGAATCATAACAGATATTTCGTTTTTCTTTTTTTTTTTAATATGATGATATAGGTTGTATCAGCTGTGGTTGTTTTAAATGCTTTATAAATAAAGTTGGATTGTATTGGATAAACCTAATAGTTGGAGACGTATTGTGGACTCTTATTGTCAATATTGATCTGTAGCTGTCAGTTGAATATCTGCTTTTTGTTATTCTAATACGAACATGAAAACAAAGTGTGTGCTAATTACTACTTCATAATTGTAAATGAATCATACAATCCTAAATCGGTTCCATATGTTAAGTCGGCGCTGGTGTTGGTCGAAGTTCCAGAAAATTATGGCGACAACTTTTTTGATGGGTTTGATACATTTTTGTAAATTTCTGACTGAAAGATGGAGTTATCAAAAATTAAAAGCACCTCTTTCAACATGAATGATTGGTTTTATTTTTTTCTTTCTGCTGCCTGATTAGTCCTGGGAAGCCATCATCCTTTCTGAACGAAATGAAATCAAACTATTTTAACAAATGCACTGTGGAAAGGTTTTAAAGCAACACCCAGCTCACTTTGGCCATGCATGTGCTCTGTCTGCATTATGAATAAAAACTCAGCTGTTGAGTCAGCACTGAGGACCGTCCATCGATCCAACAAAAATTCATCCTGACACCCTCACACTCTCTCAGCTGATCCTGGTGTCCCGTCCCGTCGGATCCTTGATCTCCCCCCCCTCTTTTCCAACTCCTCCCCACAAACCCGGTCGTCTTCATCTGCCCCCTGCAGGACGCGAATAAATGTATGTGCCGGCTCCAGTTTTCGACTTAATGCATCTGCAGGGGTGTGCGTGTGATGTCGCGGCCCGACAGGCTCATGTAATATTCAGCAGACCCTCCGAGCCCCCTGGGTGCCACAGGTCTGTCCTGTGATGGAATGGAAGTCTCTGCCCTCATCTCATCTGAAGATAGGAGTTACCATAACCTTTTTTTCCCCTCCTTCTTCTTGCCTGCCTCCCATCTTTTCTTCCTCCTCTTCCTCCTCCTCCTCCCCCAGACTGTCTGCTCCCCCTCTCACCAGCTACTCTGTCATCTCTCCCATGTTAGCATCCTGCTGTCACCCTTCTGTCCCCGTCTAACCATATGTTGTCTCTCTACTCTCTTTTCTGCCATTCCTCATATTATCTCACCCTCTTCACAACTCTTGACGCAATCCTTTCTCTTCTTCTTCCTCCTCCTTCTCTGTCCCCTCCCCCCTCTCTTCCTGCCACCTCTCCTGGCCTCCAGTCCGCCTGTTTGCTGTCAGCGCAGCGGAATTAGCTGCGTCCTCCCTCCACCTCCCACTCCATCACCACCACCACCACCACCACCCGTTAGCTCCTTCTCTTGATCCTGAGGGAAATAACACTGTTTCAGTCTGCTGCCGTTCTTTTTCACAGATCAAAGAGTTGAAATTGAAACTGGCTGACCGAATAAAAAAAAAAAAGGAAAAGAAGAATACATATAACAAAAAAAAAAGAGGGGGGGGGGAGAAAAATAGCTGGCTCTGTTTGCATCATTCTCTTTCTTCCTGCTGAGCGGGACGTGAGTCTCTGCAGCCTGCGACTGTATGAGGGGATGCAGGCCTGTTCATAAACTGTGTAACAGTTGCTCAGTGCCAAGACTCCCCCTGGTGGAAGGGACTGCTGGGGAAAAAAAATAAAAAGAAACATGGATGCATGAAGAAGCTGTTGCACAAGGCCAACAAGTGAGGTGTGGCACACTCACTTGTTTTTGCAGAGCCAATCCAGAAGCAGAACTTTATGTTGTCTAATGTTTATATGGGGATAGGCCAAAACACATGCTTTAACGCTTTCATGCACGAATTATGATCCTTTGTTTCAGTATTTTTTTTTCCAAATTTGTATTTTTATTTTTCTAAAGGCATAAAAAAAATTAGGTAAAAAAAAAAAAATTTAGGTGATCAGGTTTTCTCCAAATACAAAGTTATTTGAAAAATACATTATTAGTATTGTTCTTTAGGGGTTATCTGATGTCGCAATATTGTTTTACCTGTAGGAGTCATCAACAGCAGGAGTCGGTCTACCGGGTTGGTCGGCATGCTCTTTTATCTGTCGGCCATATTGGATTTAACAAAAATAATATCTTGCATTTGCAGCTGATGGCCAGTAATGTATTTTATGATGCAGTAGTGTCCACTTCAGTGGTCTGTGTGCATTTATAACATAAAAATCCACAAGAAGCACAAGAAAATAGCTTTTAGACAGCTTTCCATTGTAGTGACCACTGTGTATGAAAGGATTAAATGCTTCATGTTAATCAACTTTTGCACAAGGGAAACAATTAGAGAGTTCAATAACCAGAACTTGGTTAGCTCATATTAAATAAAATAGAAAGCCTTGTTTTCATCTATAATTAAGCCTCTTTGCTATGACAGCCAGTTATAACACACTGTACTAAGTTAGAATTCACGATTCTAGATGAAGTTAGCTCAATACTGTCCAGTGCTATAAAACAGGCCCGTTTGAGGCTTCATTAGTCTTTAAACTGGAGTGAAAATTTACCTTCAATCTATGTATGTGTGGGAAACACAAACATGTTCAAGTGATCTTGATTTAGATTTAATTCTCAATATTTGCTATAACTTGAAAATTGATTTTCACAGTTGCTATTGGTCAACTCTTAAAGGGCTTAAGCTTTTTTTTTGTGAAGAATAGTGAGGAAATTTAATGTCTAGATATGCAAAAGTGGAACTGAATAGTTCTAGATTTGTATTGGTGTTAACACTTTAGAACTAAGCTCTGCACTGTGTATTTTATTCCAACTATTCATGATTGACCAACAATGACATGTGACTTATTTTATAACATTTTTGTCAGGGTAACTGACGGCATTTCAGACTTTCCAAGTTGACTTAGACTGTTTTGATCATTTGAGCCCTACTTTCTGTTTTTCCTTTATTCATCTCTGCAGGTTTTAGCCAGAGCAGAAAATGAGGCCAGGCTATATAACATTCTGTATAAATATCAGTGCCATATGATTAATGAATAGCAGTAACTGGTCTGGGTTGAAGGCAATAGAAACAATATTTCTTTTCATAATTTTTCACACAGTAGCTCTCTCATAGTCCCGTTGCTCTCAGTGAAATGCTTTTTGAACTGCAAAGTCGTTCCAGAAATCTTAATGAAAGCGCTCGCCCTCTTTCATAGTTAGTGTCATTTTGGTGTAATCAAATGGAGACTTGATATAAACAGTTAGCTGTATTTAGGCACATTGTCTGTAAAGTCAATATTGTCTGTAAAGTACGTATTGAAAATATATTCTACGATTCTGTTTTTTTTAATTTCCTTTCTTGGAGTCAATAATTTGTTTTGGATGCATGTTTGGGCTTATTGTTATACAAAACATGTATTTAATATTGACTTTGTATTTTAGTAGTTGTATAGCCACTTTGTGCTCAAAGTTGCAAACTGCAACTGTTCTTACAGTGTTTTACTGTTGGAATGGTCTTCATTGGAACTTTTATTTTTCTTTAAATGCATCTGTCTTGCAACCTGATCAGGTAGCTGAAACAAAAACTTCAGGAGAGTCATATTTAGTAAGCAACCAATCCTAACCAGAAATTTTTCCTTTTTTTTAGTGGTGTTGGTCATTTTGTCGTCTCCCTGAAGACTTTATATTCCAATTTATCAGTTTTGGAGAATTGTGCAGCGGTTTTAATGCCGTCGTTGTCCCCTGGTTGTTGATGGCATTCTGTGTGCGTATACACATACATTTTTGTTCATTGTGACATAAAGGTAGGCGTTGCTAACCTCCCGCTCCACCACATCCTAGTTATGTTGCCCTTATTGTCATGCTGCAGAAAGTAGCCGTCAGACCATGGAGACATTAGGATTGTAAAGCAGTAGATATACAGTATTTTTTTGACCCCTGATATACATTTACATCAAAATCTGACCCCACCATTGAAATCTGATGGCTAAAAGTTAAATCTTGTTGTACAGTGATCTAATTGAAGGATTATCATCTCTAAGCTAAACTCCATTGTTGTTCTCTTGCCCTCTCGGCCTCCACTGAATCATCCAGGAGGACCAACACGCATTTGTCACGCAAGACATTTGGACTGTCACAGCAGTGTGTAGGCATAGCGTGTTGAAGACGGCTGCAATCCACTTAAAGGAGGCTGTGGTGTTGTACATGCTGCCTCGGTGTAATGGCTTCCAGGCATAGCTAACACAACTGAGCCCTCATTAGTTTCACCTCTGTTTCCCCAACTGCGACAAGTAGAAATGTCACAGAGAAGCTCTTTAGAATCCTGCACAGCCGCGTGTGAAAGGGAAGCCGAATCCGTTGTCTGCATAGTTCCTTATGGTTTACGAATCGTTTGAAGCTGTAATCACACGAGTTAGTTCTGTGATGTACAAGAACCGACGATTCCACCATTTTGATAATGCCACCATTATACTATAATCAGCCAGAACATCTGGATGCGTGCTGAACAGCGACCTCCTGCAGAGCAGTGCGCCGACACGGCCGCTTTGATGCAATTGGACCTTTCTGGATCTTAAACTGAAGGAGAAAAAAAAAACGTCTTGGCCTGCGTTCAACTTTTTTTTTTTCGTAACACAGCAGCAAGGGGAGGAAAAACAAAAAAAAGCAAACAGTGTGTGATATCCAAACATCTGCCGATGTAAAACGGGAGCAGACAAGAAGGGGCGGGGATGTGTCAAGTGTAGTGGGAGTATCGAGTCAAGTGGGTAATATTCTCACCAGCCGCCTGTGTTTATGTGAGTGTGGAGGTGTTGGGGCTGGGCATGGTGGAGGAGTGACGAGAGAGCATGCTGTGCTTTTTAACATCTGGGCAGCTTCTTTTTTTTTTTGAAGTACCCAGGTGGCTGGTACTGCAACAGCTGCACTGCTTCTCTACTTTCTGCTCACATAAGATCAAGGGAGTTTGACAGACTCTTGATCTGTAACCCCCTCTCCCTCTCTCCAACGCCCGACCATCACCACCACTCCCAATAAAATGCAGGCCCTTCCTGAGTTATACAACCAGCAACACCACCTACTACCTGGTCCAATAGATGTGCAGATGAATTCGCTCCCCAAGTGGGAACAAGCTGACACCGTCCTTCCCATCAACAGTAATCCCCACAGTGGAAGTTGAAACCTGCTGTTCCTTTAGTGCCTAATCCAAACTTTAATAACAGTCTATTTTTGTCAGAAGCTTTAATAAGGTAAAAAAAAAGAAAAACCTGAAGAATCATAACAGATATTTTCAGTTAGTTATGTTCCAGACAATCGTTTTTGCACATAAGCAGATCCTTGCCATTAATAGTTTATTCAATATAAAACACTCAGACACAGATAATAGTAATAATAATAATAATAATAGTTGTTAGTCAAGCAACATTCCAACTGCAAATCAAAGAAATTCAAAACAAAGTCATATAACGTAGTATTGATGGAAAAGGTGTAGGCGGGAGGCATTCAGCTTATACGTTCCGACTCTTGCTCATTCATTACAAATAAGCCATTTCCACCCTTTGTAGCTTTTGTATAATAAATATTAATAAAATGCACAGAATCTATGATTAAATTAAGACAAAAAAAGGAAAAAAAAAGAAGAATCTGGAAAGACTGAAGGTATGTCAGCACCAGCAGAGGCTTATTTTCCACCATAATGTTTCTACTTCTCTAGTACTGCAAGATGAACATTTGCAGTATGATCATATAAACTTGTTACCTAGGTAATTCATTTATTGCCTTAGAACTGGCATTATGACAAAGCGCAGTTAAATGCTACACTATGCGGACGCTTTGTCTGCAACAATAAAAAATACAATGGAATTGACTCACACGTGTTACTCTCCTTATCCACCTGAGGAAGTCGCAAAAACCTGGGAATCCCTTTGGACTGCATGAGGCAGTATGTACATGATTTTATACAAATCAGAGGCAGTAGAAGCAGCTTTTCAATCTATAAGTGTAAACAGAAAGCAGATGTCCTTTCTCTCTCTGAAATACATATTTATAACATGAAAAATATGTCGATTAATTGACTCTAATGAACCGGATGGAACACAAAAACTTTGCTTGTATTTAAAACACTGAATCTGTTTGGATGGTGTGCGTGGGGAGTGTGACATATCCCTGAGGTTACACCCCTACAGGTGACACTGGAAGCCATGAGCCATGCACTCCCTCTTGATCCAGCAATCCCAGCTACATGGTCTGAATCCTAACGCGGCCTGTGATCCTGTTGGATTGCCTTGCATGATGTAAATGGACAAAGCTCATGTGTCTAGTGTTACAGCAGAATAACGACGCCTGGAAACGCCGGCTAGTTCTTGCTGATCCGATTTGTATTTTTCTCGCATTGTTTAGATTTACCTGATTTCGCTCCAGAATTTTAAAGCAACAACAAACGTTTTCACATTTTAACAAGCGGGCCAGACTTGACAGACATCTAAGAAGTCAATATATGTCACAGATCTTCATTCTCTTCTTTGAAATAAACATTGTAGCTTCTCTTCTTCCCACTCAGAGTCTCCTACCTCTTTGGAGACTGTCTGGATCTTTGCTCTGGGTTCTAATGATAAAGTTCTCGTCTCCAGTGAAATGAAACTCGCAGTAGTGTTTGGTCAAGATAAAAAAAAAAAAGGCCAGTGCAAAGTTTTCTTAGAGAGTTACGGAGTCAGAAGTAATTGCTTATTTATTAAATTTCTCCTGTGTAGTTTACTTTGAACTTTCCTTGCAGGTTGTGGCTCCACGGTGTTTCTTTATGCTCCCCGGCAGCATTTTTCTACTCCGGGGCTTCAGTACATTGAAATGTTGAAGGGCAACATACAGCAGGCATATTGCGCTAATTGCTTTCAGGACCATTAAAGGAGCAACATGAATTTTTTATTTATTTTTTTTCCTCCATCTTCTTCTCCTTCCACACTTGTCCATTCAAAACCGTCGTAACAGAAAAGGTGATTAAATCTGAGGTTCTGTGTGATGAAATAAAACTGAAATCTCACAACCTCCGCAATCTCATTTATGGGCGTGTGCAGAAAGAGCCGAGTATTTGAGACGAACGGACCAGTCCAAGTGTGCGAGCTTCTAAGAAATGTTCTGGAGTTCTTTCTCGGTGGGCCGGGGGGCCGGGAGGAAGTCCTGAAGCCTTTCTTTCCATCTCCCACGCGCCACAGACCCTCTATACCCTTATCTAATTTACCAATAAGCTGTCGTAATTACGTCCCAGGATCTGCTCCGCCGTGTGAAATGGGTTCTGTCCTCTGCTCGAGTGGTGCGAGTAAAAGCTCTGCCCCGTCGCTCCCGATGAGGCCCGCGACGGCGAGGCGACGTGACTGGGAGCAGCGGAGTTACCAATGAACATCTTTAGCAGATTAATCTGGGGGGGGAGGACCTCCGATGTGTTCTTCGGGTAATTAAGGGAGACAATAACGGCAACGCTAATACGGCCTTCATGTTGTTTATGAAATACTATAAAATGACGGTGAGCAGCCTGATCCGGGGTTTTACGACCTCACATAAAACCTGTGTTTTGGGCATTAGTGAAGTTTAATTCCTCTCTTGTTTATTTAAAAAAGAAACCTCCTGCGATTCTCCTCTGTGCTCAAAGCAATTTAAAGGCCGCGTTACACGTTAAGAGCTCCATAATGAGGCTTGCAGTGGGCCGGATTACACTAGAAAGCGACGGAGTTACCAGGCAGCTGCTGTTTTTTTCTCCTCGACATTCACAGCGGGCAGGCAGAGCTTCTGTGTTTTTTGATTTCTAGTTAATCAGAGCTTTCTGATCATGTTTCTTACTGACTAATAATGTTGCAAGTATTTCATTAGCTTACGTTCCGGATCTGTGTTCATATGAGGCCTTTGAAATCTTCTACCGCTTGCGTGGCTGTGCACAGGAACTTCGTCGTACCAACCAACTCAGCATTAACTTGGGCTAATAACTTTCTTTTAAAGATTAGCTACATTAGCTGACTCAGCCTTCCTGTTATCTATTTGTGCACTGGTTATGGTTTAACTCGGTCTGAGCTTTCATATTCACTTTGCACTCTTGATAATTAAGTGGTCCATCGTACATATGGCTGAAGGGGCATAGTATCTATATATATATATATTTTAAAATTGCAAAATGAAGTTCCCTGAACAAGGTTCCCACATTAACAACTAAAGTGATGGCCTGCAACATTTTAGCATCTGCAGCAGCTTCCTTTTGCTTTCATCTCGGCTTTCACCAGATTTCATCCACGAACCGTCTTGTTACAAGGCAACAGTGCCAACCACTGCTTCATCCCACTATAGGAAACCATTTTAGTAAGCTTTATATAATGCATCTCATTTTGTTGATTCAGTATACTGGATGCATATCGTACCATTGCTTGTTGCCTCTCGTATGATTTCAGCTTTAGCTAACCTCCTATGAACACGCAGCAAACGAGAGTTAATGAGTTAATACAGTGCGTGAGGTAAGAAACAAATGGTTTTTATTCTGTCCAACTTGCTTTACTTTACCCTTTGGATAATTACTCTGCCACCACCAACCATGAGCAAAAATAAAAATAGCCACGAACGTTTCCAGTGAGCGACTCGGTAGTCTTATCGCCGTCGCTTCATGACCTTTAACAAAGACGTAGATGGTGCGTCCTAATCTCCATCATCCTCAGTCCGTAGAGGTTATATCAGAGAGGCACAGGAGGCCCAGTCTGCTACCCTCACCATCTGATAACACCTGAGCAGTAACTCTGCTCTGTCTAACACAAGAACTGGATTTACACTAAGAGTTGGAATGATGGCTTTATTTTTTGTTGTTGTTTTTTCAAGGAGTTGGGCAAACCTTTGGAACTGGGTTCCAAATGCTCTCCTTTCTCCAGAGTCTCTGATAAATCCCTGAACGGTGAGATGGTGAAGTTATTTTGCCACAGACAGACTGGAGATTCAATTCACTTAATGTGTTGCAGGTTCATATTTTTAGTTAGTTGCCCATTTCTAATGTCGTTACATGTCACCTCATACTTCCAATACGTTTATGGAGCTGATATGGTTGCTAGGTGATGTAGCCAGTTGTTGCCAGTTCAGAGTTGGCTACCAAATTCAGCAAACGTGGCCACGATGGAGAAAATCTTGCACCAAATTGTCTGGCGGACGTCCGCATTAAATCCGTCTGGAATACTCCACATGTCCCTCCATGAAGTGAAGACACCTGGAGTCTGCTGGGGCCTTTAGGTTACGCATCCGCAAGCTTCCTGTTGTCTGTCCAAAATATGCATCAAATGAATAGACTCTCAAAAAATGATAGGAGAGTGATTTGCTTATTAATGTTGGGTGGTTTACTGATTGTATTTTATGTTAGGATGTGACAGCTAGGAAACAACCTTACATTTCTGCTTTGAGTCAGTTTCCTGGGCCGCCTGCAAGTTGCCTACAGAAGCGTTGATGGCACTTTGTGTCTTTTTCCTTATGAAAGATGACGATCTACTTGTTCAACTTTCCTATTCAGAGAGTACATTTTCATTTTTCATTTTTGATGACATCAAACCCTGTATGGACTCCCCTAAAGGCTGCGTGTTTTCCCCCCTCTGTTTTTACCTCTGTTCACGAAAAACTGTGCCGTATCCCATTAGGTTGGAGGATAATTTAGTTTGCTGATGATACAGCCTTGCTCTGCCTTCTTCAAAATAATGAACAGGAGGATGCTTCTGTTGTGGGATGAGTTTCTAAATGTCTCACCACCACAGATGCCGACTCATTTTAGAAACAATCAACGTGGCAAAACGTCCGGTCTGAACATTCTCAACCAGCAGCCCGTAGCGTCGACTGCACAGCGTCTCGAAGGTTGTTCTGCTGAACAGGTTGAAGTTGGACCAATACATAGAAGTCATTCGTAAACAGGGAAGATTTTTCTTACATTGGTTTAGTCTGATATTGACTAAAATTCCAGCTCAGTAAAACATCCATTTCTTATTGCTTTTAAACAATCATCCCTCAGGTAGAAGGGTCTGTAACCCAGCTGATTAAAATACAGGACAAACTCATCATTTGCCCAAAAAAATGGTTTATAAACAATAATTGAACACGGTTTTGAATTTTTACTCTTTTTTTTTTTCATGATTAGCACGTCTGAACAGTAAAGCCTTTTTTATGTGTGTTTTATGAGAAGATCTTTGAACATGTCATACATTTATAATAGCGTTTCTCTATAATGGATAACCCTCAGTGCATTACTGGATTATACACACGGAGTCCGTGAACTGCAGAGGAGGCTCTTGTTGTGTTGCATGTTGGGATGCAGATGGCGTGTAGCAAGAAGGTGAAGAGGTAACTAATGAGACTCAAAGATTGCACAACAGGTATTTGCTGGCAAACAGACTCAAATTTACATTGAACCGAACCAAAAGGATCGAAAAGGTGACTTCAAACACACGGAAACGAAGCAGGAAAAAAAACAACAACTAAGAAACGGCAGAGAAACGAAACAATCACAAACTGCAAAACGACGACACCCGATGCCAAAGGATCACGTTGACAACTGCTGCATGTGATTGTGTCGTCTCCTGCAGTTTTCACTTTGGGTCCCTTGCTGCTGTGTAGGAGTGATCAGGAACCTTTTAGAAGCCTGTTCTCAGGAGCCTGCTGTGTCCCAGTTTGTCTCTGTCACCTTTCAGTGCAAAGAGGATTTCGTAATGCTCGGCACAGTCGATGTGTGGGCCCTTTAAAAGTGACTAAGCTGAGGGAACTTTTCTCTTCCCCGAGTAGAGAAGAGGCATTATTACCAGTCACTTTTATTTACCAGCTGTAATTACACAGAAGTGGGAGGAACGTCAGATTGTTGGACTGTAAATGTCTTCTTTTTTTCTTTTTCTTTTTCCTGGAAAAACAGGTTTTCAGGTCCAAAGGTCACCCTGAGAACAGACTCAATCTTCACCTCAAACAAACCATGACAACCGGCTGCATTTATCTGCTCTGGGGTCGTATACTTTATCCAACTAGACGCAGGATTTTTCTCGGCTGCGAGCGACGAGTTGCTGATTGTTTCTGCCTGTTGATCTCTGACAGGCTGGGCCAGCTCACCGCCTTCTCCCCCACCCTGCTCCTCCTCTTATTTGTTTTTGCTTTTTATTCCACCCCCCCACCCCCCACCATTCATCTTTCTCTGCCCGTCTCACGGCTTCCATCACGTCGGTTCTGGACTATCACCTCCCGTGCCGTGCAGTTATTTCATCCTGGCTTCTGCATCCACCGCTCCGCCCTCTCCTCCTCCTCCCCCCACCACCTTTCCCATTCGGCGTCCTTGTCCTTCAGCAGCTCGTCTCTGCTTTTCGCAGCCCACACTGAAGACTTTGACTGACGTGCAGCGTTGTTTAGCTCCTCAGTGAGCTGAACGACGCTGCATCTCGGAAGACCGTTCAAAATAAATTCGTATAATCTGCTTTTAAGTTTTCTTCTGTGGTTTTAAGTTGCAACCGTAAAGCTCTGCTTTGAAACAGATTTATCTTTAGGAAGCTTTAATCCGTGTGATTTTGGATTTTTGTTAATAGGTTTCAAAATGTGTCCTCTTGCCTGACTTCTAATTATCATTGTTTTGAGCGGTGCTACTTTGCCTGTCCCAAAAACTACTAAATATTGTAGCTTTTCACAGGAGTGTTATGTAACCACGCTTTCATCTCTTTGCTGCTTGAAGCTTAACTACATTTATAAGGAGCCACTGACATGTAAATACATTTACATTTCAGAATAAAACTGCCCGTTATTCCTGCACCTCTTAGGTTTGGTGCATATAATACCAAATCAGTTTGGGCTTCTTTTTTTAACTTGCTAAAGTGTTTTCCATGACAGAAATAATACTTTACATTTACAGTTTTCATCATCTTGAAAAATTCATCCATCGTCTCTGTGCTTAATCCTTACAACTACACAGACGACCTGGAGTTCATCTTCAGTGGTCAACGGTACATCACAGGGCTAATGCAGAAATAGTTAGGATTCAATTTATTTATCTATTTTTTGTCTCGATAAATTTCCCAAAATTCTTGGTAAAACTCACAAATGAATCGAGCCATTATCTTTGGAGTGAATCTACGTGTATTAAAAGAAATGTCCTGATTTCTTTTTGTTTTTCACTTTGGTCGTAGCACACATTGACACGTGTTTAACAAATGAGCGCGATACTGTAATCGACTTTCAAGCCGGAGAGCTAATTACCATAAAGCTTTGTCACAGATGGTTCCCCTCAGCCTAGAAAAGCTCCTATGTAGAAGTGGGAGCTAAAACCGTTTTGTAAACCGCAGTTGTCTCAAGTCTTCAAACAAAAGAGGGAAGTATGTTTTTCACCTGTTTGTTTCTGTTTAAAGGGCGATACGGGAAGCATCCAGGAGGCGTTAAACAGCTGATAAATGTTTTGATCCAAAATTCTTAGATTTAACATATGTTGTCTGTTTTTTTCCTTCAGTGTCATATATACAGTGCAGAGGTAAACAGATAAAAAAATGAATAAGTTGCCTCATCCTTTAAGGACTCCCTTGTCCTAATCCTCGGAGAGCTCTGATTGGTTCAGATGTGTGTCATGAGTGATGTCATAAGTGAGGTGCCTCCACACATTGCTATGGCAGGGCCCCAAAAGTGAGTACACCTTCAACCTTTCTGAAGAAATGTTATCATATCCTTTTATGTGACAACACTACATGACATTTTGATACAATTTAAAGTAGTCAGTGTGGAGCTTGTATAATAATATCTAGTCCTTTAGCAACAGAAGTGAGTACAGCCCAGTTGCAGAAGGGCTGAGCTTTTCAGCCCAATGAGCCGTTTTCCCTCTCTGGTGTGATGTGACTTATTACGGTCAGAAGATCTCAGGTGAGACCAGGCAGCAAGTGTGTTTCATATGTGGTGTTATTACTCTCACACTCTCTCTCACACTGGTCACTGGAAGTTCAATACGGCAAAGAACTTTCTGAGCACCTGACCAGAAAAGCCAGAGAATAATGTGGAGAGTCTCCCTGGACGTTTTTGAAACACGGAGGACAGTTTACTTGCATGGCTCAGATTTACCTGAGGGTATTGTGGTGAACGCTGATATTTGCATATTTTAAACTGTTATTTAAAAATGGTAGATAGGAATTGTATACGTCATGTTTACAGCTTCTGAAAAAGGACAGTGGTGTTTTATTCCAGGAGGTTTGGCCCAGTCTCTCTGCTCAGAGAAACACAACAAACCACCTCAGGTTAGCTCATCTTCTAATCCCCCATGATGAGAAAGTTTTATGGAGGTAATATTTTTAATAACTCCAGAAAGAGAATAAATAACTTCAATTACAATTATTTTTCTTTTTATGTATTCATCATGTTTGTCTATCTGTGGCTCACTTTGTGACAGCTCTGCTGCCTTCCTGGGCTTTTATTTTGGTGTGACATCCCACTGAAAACCTCCTGGTCACTCCTGCTCAGCGGTCCAAATGAGCTAATTATTACCTTTACAAATTCTAAATATGACACAATAAATTAAAACTCACTCTGGGGTTAAACACTGTGGCTGTCACACACATGAATAAATATCACTTTGGATTCAAATCTCCTCTTTTTTTTCTGTTTTGCTGCAGAAAAACCATGAACCTGCTACTCTGGATGTCACTGTAATTCGTGGATTTTCGTGGGACAATATTAATTCACGTTGGTACTTACATTGATGTGTTTTTTTACCAACATTGCAAGCCTGAGGGCAAAGCTACAAAACTATGAAACTAAGATGAAGTTGTTTGGTTTAGGTGGTGTCAAGTGTGTGTGGAGGCAACCAGGCGAGGAGTATAAACATGCCTACATTCAAGCATGATGGTGGAAACTTCATGGTTTGTGGCTGTACGCAAGTTGTGTAGAGTTATAGTTCATTTTTTGGGAAATATTTAACAAAATTCCTCTCTCCTTACTGTTCCTAAGTGACCTAACCAGGAAAGGTTTAGCAGGTTTTGATGTCAGACTGGGGAAGAAAAGTAAATATTTGTTTTTCAAAGTTTGGTTTTAACTGTACCTCTGTTTTCATTCATTATGGAAAATCATAATAACCTTTCAAGAACTCCGACCAGCTAATGAAACTTGCACCATAAGGAATATCTATGGCTGTAGGAGAGAGAAAAAAAAAAACATTTTACAGGTTGTTTCACTGAATATTGCTTTCTTCTATCAACACAAAGGCAAATTAGATGTATAATTTATTTAATGAAAGCCAGAAGCTGTTATAATGGGGAAAATCATAGCAGCAGCTTGATGACTATTAAATGTCTGAGGGAGAAACATTTCTGTGAAAGTGGACCTCAGCCTGATATAGAAATATTAGGTCTCTTTTCTTCATATGCCATTATTACTCTTCCCGTGTTCCTGCCTTTTCATAAGGACTAATCTATGTCTCGGCGCAAACGATATCTTAATGGATACTATCTAAACAGATCTTAGCCCTGCTCTTCAGATATTAGGTTTTTGTTAAGATTACAGCTTTGCTGGATCTTCTCTTTTTTTATCAGTGTGATTTTATTGCAAATCTATCGCGGACAGAGAAGTTCACACCCATCAGAGGCGCCGAGCAGAGTGACAGCAGACGAGCTTTCTTGACATAGTCCCACATTGACAAGTGAAAGCCAATATCCTTGGTGTTTGTCCAACACAGTTTCTCATTTCAAGGTCAAAATCACATTATGGTATCGTGCCGTGTGACAGCGGGACATTTATCAAGGGTTAAGAAATGAGTGAGAGTAAAGCTGTCAGGCTAATGCACGGAAAATATGGGGGATGATTTTTGGTAATATCTCTGTCTCTTTAAAAAAAGAAAAAATGAGGGCCTGAGTTACACACACCTTACATGAGACTCTATGAAGGCGCAGACCAACGGTTCCCCCTGCATGAGCCAAAACAAACCTCTGTCATGGCGCCAGCTCTGCGTCCCTGATGTGAAACTCTTTCTGACAGGTTTCGATGCTTTCCAACACATAACGAGGTGAGTGGGCGCATTTGGGATGTTGTGAGTCTTTAAACAGATTAAATTACCTCTGTTGCTGAGGAAGCCTTTTTAATTTTATTTTTATTTCAAAAACAAGGAAACGCAACGCAACACATAAATTGCACGGGGAGACGATCCGTAGATGTTGGCTTCGACTCACCCCAAAGCCCTGAGGGGTGTAAGGTGCAGAGGTACCTGTCTTTATGAAGAGGTTTAAGAGTTACTACGAGGATACATGCATAAAGCTGAGCTTTAGACATTCACCTGCCGTAATTTAGATGTTGCAGCGCTTTTCTGGTCTTGTGGATGAATCGTCAATGGACTCTTGGAGTAGCTTTAGAGAATTACTCTAAATTACTTGAAAGCTACTCCAGTTGGGGCAAAATGTGTTACTTTTCAAGGTTAGTAACCTGGATAATGATGATATTCTACTTCATTTAGTCCGACCTGAGCTGACCTGAGGTTGTTGCCCTCATGTGATGTCCGACAACACAACACTTTGGCAGGCCGAGCCCCTCTGAGGCGTGTGTCAACTTTCACTGCTGAGCCGTACGTTTCATCGAAACGGAAACTTTTAAGCCTCGTCTTAAAGGTTGACGGAGTGCTTGCTTACCCTGAGGAAACACGGCGTTGCTTCTGTAAAAAGATGAGTGTGATAGCTACTCCTCTGCCTCCCTTTATTCTCTTAGAACATGAAATACCGTGCTTGGAAAGTATACGTTCGAGATGTTCAAGATAAAACGCAGTCTGAGATATTGTTTAAGCGCCTCGCCGCGGTGCCGTCGGATTGCCTTCCGTTTTGATTCGCCACTGTAGAGGAGAGATCCGTTTGCCTCCCTGGAGTTAACATGCAGCTAACATTCATTGTCAGCTTATGTAAGACAGTGGCCAGCGGGGGAGCAAAGCGCAGGGAAAAAAAAGAAAACAGTGATAAAGCTCAGCGAATATGATTGCATGAGTGAGCGATGGATATGTTTGTGAGTGTAATTGGATGCGGGTGTGTTTGTGTACTTGTTCTGCCTGCACGTAAAATCCCAGACCTCCTGTTTCCTTCCTTTCACGCTCTCAGGGTCTTCATTTTTCCTTCCCTGTTTTCCAGTCAGAATGAGAGAAAGTGGATCAAACTTTTTTTGGGGGGGGGGCAACACAGAGGCCAGACAAGAGATTGATCTCCATATTTTCTGGAGCCTATTCCTTTATCTCTAATTATGCAATAAAAAAGAAGAAAAAAATCCCTGATTTTCCAAATCCATGCGAATAATATCTTTTGCATCTTGGCTGTATTTTGGAAATGTCCGACCATTTATTCACTCTCTGGCTGAGTGCAGCCTCTCTTTAGCATCTGTTCAGTCAGTCTGTTCAGCTGGGGTTTTTGAAAGCTATTTTCCACCTCTGAGTGGCTTTGAACTGTGAGAGCTGTTGAGTTTTGTGTGATCGTGATGATGTCTGCGCAGTTGGGATCATTAAGAAAATGTGGGCTGGTATAAAAGCCATATGTTGTTGTGCTTGCTCCAGTCTACTGTACCATATCAGAACTTGTTTTACAGCTGGAGGTATGGCAACAAAATAACTTTTAGCACCTGTACTACCAATGTTTACATTGTCAAGTAAACGTACCTTACATCCTCAATGTGTTTTTTGTGAAACCAACTGTGAAGAATACAGATATACAGCATGCTGTGCATTTGATCCTTGCTTTTTTTGCTGCACTGAAATAGTTCAGATCAGACAAATGTTACCAGATGCACCACAAGTCTTCAAGTAGTGATGATTAACCGCATATGTAGATTTAATTTAACTTACCCGAGTTTCATTGCGTCTACGAGATCTAGTTGATTTGCCATAATTCTTGGAGCCGCAAATACTGATGGGAATGTTTGGCCATCAATGATACCCGAGTTTGACAGTAGAAATATGATCCAAAGGATTAAACCAACATTTTTGAACAGCTAAATTTTCTCAACTGCAGCCAAGCACTTCAAATCACACCATCATCTGCATCTGCAACCAGGAAGCAGGTTGTGTCATCTCTAGCATTGTTAGATTCTCTCTCAAACTCCCATTTAACATATCCAATCATCACAAAAAACTATTGTTAGTAAGAGAAGATGTCACATTCAGCTGTGTTACTGTCAACACCGATGTTCTCAAAAATACATAGTTGCTGCTTTCATGTAAAGGCTATTTACTATTGGATAGCGATGGAAGCCACACGCATTGCTATGAGCAAAACAGTGTGACTGCATAACTGTTATCACTATCAAAGTCTGTCAGCTAAGAACTGACAGAAGCGGTCAGTTCTTAGCGGTCAGTTTTTTTCTTCCTGTTATAGCTTCCTGTGTTTTGAATCGACTCCTTGCTAAATTGGTTTGCGTCGCATCTCAGAAAGGGCCTTGTGCGTCCGTTCATTTGTAGTTAGAGAAAGGAATTGATGCTGCTCAAATGGGAAGGTGGCTCCATGACAATTTATTCCTGCAGGAAAAAAAAGCAGCTGCCTTCTGTCAGGGCACTATTACTAAGTATTTGATCATAGAGTTTGTGTGGCAGCTGAGCTCATGGGCCTGAAGAGGCAAGCAAATGGAATTGGAATTGGAGTTGTCTCCAAGTTCATAAAAGCGCTAAGAAAACTAATTTTCACAGAGCAATAGTGGCTTAAAGTGATTTAACTGTACTGAACCGCCAAGGCGCAGACCATTTGATGAATCTGCTGTCAGTTTCCCACCTTACTGTCAAAGTTAGTTTTTTCGTTAAATAGCTATTGATGCCTAAAAACATAACGTACAACTGTTCTGCCAATAATTTGTGCGTTTTCTTTGTAGACTTTACTCTTTATTTAAAGGGTGTGCATAAGACTGAATACAATGTCATTACCTTAACCTGTCATAAACATGGAGTCTTCGTGAACATTCATGACTGTTGACATGAAGTGTCATTCAGTAAATAATGATACTTTTAATGCAAAGTTGACTCGTTTAATTGACTTTTAATGAAGGTTTTAATGCAACTATGCATAGAAATGCAATTAGTTACCAAGTAATGCTAAGTTGACACGTTCAGTGCAACATAAAATGCAAATTTGCATCGACAGTGCCATTATTTACCAGATGACACTTCATGGCAACAGTCATAAACATTCATGAAGACTCCTTCATGTTCATAGCAGATGCTATGTTTATGACAGTGTAATAATGTCAGTCTTATGTAAAGTGTTACCGATAAGTATCAGGAGGTTACCACAGCAACAAACAATTTTGCTTTGTCAAAATCAAGTGCTATTATAGATTCAACTGTTTCAAGTCTACCAAATCAGGACTGAGCAACGTGCAAATGAAAAGACGACTTTATGCTTTTTCCACAGTCTTGGATTACTTTTGTCACACGTTAGACTGATGGTTGCAGTAATTATATGTGCAAATTAGGGGTCAAAGGCAAATGGCATTTTTAAAAGAAATAGAGGTCAAAACAGCAAAACAGGTTGCTTTAAATTATTTCCAAATTCAGCCATCTCTCTTTCTTCTACATGCCTCCAAGTGTTTGGCACATTTTCACCTGTTCAAAAGTGAAAGTGCATGTGACGCACATGCTGCGAAGCATGTAATACTCCCTGAGTCTGTGTGCCAGATACCCACCTCATATGATACCAAGTCTTCCACCACTTGCTTGTACAAAATGACAGTATTAATCACTTTACTATGAAAGTAGATGGGGCATCTAATAGTCTTTATTAAGGTCTGCTTACATGTATTAGTTCACGTCTCTCATTAATCTAATCTGCCAGTTTATCTTCCACACTTTAGATTCAGGCACACTTAGATATTGAAACGTTTGTTTCCAGAAAAAAAAAATGTGCAGGGACTATGTGACATTAACAGTGTTAACCCTGCAGGGCAGATGTCGTCAACTGTTGACATGAAATTTCCCCAAACAATCTTACATGTGATTTATAGACAATCTGACCATGTGTCGACCATGTTGATTTTAATCATTTGAGATGCACCATTGACGACGTCAAATTACGCCACCAGAAGGATGGGCCCAGACCAGCCCAAGACGTGGGAATCTAAATTATTTAATCAGTGAAGGAGGTGGCAAATGGAAAACTGTAACACTTAGAAGTCAAGGCAGTTTCTTTTGAAGTCTGGCAATGTGCTGGATGACTGGAAATCTCCACTCAAGCTCCAGAGTTCAGCTGTTTGTGTGCAGCATTCTCTCAAGCTGCAGTATCTAAACTCCCACACTGGTCTGCACATTAACTAGGTTCACCTTGGATTATTCAATCTGGCAGCTTAAGTTGGTGGTTTACTGTGTTTGTGACTGAATTAACTAGTTAACTTCTTATCTGACAATGAAGTTGCATAAAAATTGAAGAAACCTTCATCACTTTGATATAGTATGAAACATCTGGTACAGTTGGCATATCATTTACTATAGGAGTAAACTATAGATCAATTTCATTGATTATGTTGGTCTTTTTTTTTGCGAAGTGAAAAAGGGGAAATACATTGTTTGCTCAGTCTTGATATATCTTTAAATAAGTTGTGATTTATGAAACTTGTTTCTTTATAAATATTCCCAGAAATTATCATCTTATCCTCATAAACTCATTATTTTGTATTGTCGTCTCAAGGGCTGAATTTATCATTGCATTCTCAGTTACCACAAATGTTGTCTTTCCATGCCAAAATAGACAACTTTGGAAAATAGCATCGCAATAAAACACCAATTTGCCCTTTTTGTTGGAAAGGTTTCTTTGATTAGTTTTACCAAATTAGTTTTACCAAACATTGAATTATTGATTTTTTTTTTCTTTTTCCCCCCATTTGCAAACTAGGCTGTGTTTGTTGTTGTTTGTAGTAATTAGCAGATGGAATCTAAGCAAATTCTTCTTCAATCAGGTCTGTCCACTGCTGCAAGGTCTCTAAATGTCATGGGCACTCACTGCGAAATTGCAATTAAGAACATAATAAATAAGTGATTGAGAAACACTTTGTCTGCTGAGCCTGCGTGGACTGAGAGACATCCAACTAATTAAGATTTTATGATCAATTAGAAGCATTCATGGTGAGGCAGAGGAATCGTTTGGCATAAAGTGACACAGGGAAGTAACGAAGTGGAAAAAGTCACCCGTTTTGTTTTTTATCCAAATATCCAGCATTTATGAGGAGAAACTCCTCGCTCATCCTCAGACAACCTCTCATGGTTCTTACCTCGAAACAGGTTGGCGTGGGAAAGGGCTGTGAAGTTCATCTGGCAGATTTAAACTGGCTAAAAAAAAATAGAAAGAAGTTCACCGCTGTGCCTTTTTCTCTGCCTTTCACATGGAGCAAAGAAAGCGGAGCTGGATTTATTGTCTGTTCACAGAGGGGCAGAGTTAGAGCGGGGTGGGGAAAAAAAAAAGGATGGAAGAAGCAAAGAGAGTGAGTCCTCAGAGGCTGCAGT
Source organism: Micropoecilia bifurca (assembly GCA_903067075.1). Classification (NCBI taxonomy): domain Eukaryota; kingdom Metazoa; phylum Chordata; class Actinopteri; order Cyprinodontiformes; family Poeciliidae; genus Micropoecilia; species Micropoecilia bifurca. Next base: position 13,555 of record CAEGAF010163490.1, on the reverse strand, counting down.
CTGTAATGCGTTTCAGGTTGAAACTAGATCAGACAATTAGAGAAGAAACGGCTGACTTGGTAAACAGTGGTCCTCCGTGGACCCATCTCGGATGGAAACTAATTCGCCTCTGTGTGCGTCAGAGAGGAAGTGTTTTCTGTTGCCGTCATTAGCAGCAGCAGTTTGGATCCCTTCAAACTCCTGCTTGATTGTTTGGATCATAAAAAGAAAAGAAAATTGAGATCCCACTGTCAGGCGCCATCTGACTCTGTCTCTCTCTACTTTTTGGCGTTCATCTCCTCAGTTGTAGAGTCCAAATATAAATCAGAAGTGCCTCCTCTCATCCACTTTCGATATCACAAAGAGGGAGATTAGATGCAAAAAAAAAAACACAACAGATGCAGGAAGGCAGGAAGAATTTGAGAAATGAGGATGGGGGGAGAAAAAAGAGACAGAAGGGTAAATTAGGCAGGGAATGGGAGTTTACTGTAATGAGCGTGACAGATTGGCCTCTAAACACACTAATTGTAAAAAGGCATATTCCCTTTTAAAAATAGATGAGGAGTAATGAGGCAGGGACACAGAGGACAATGCATGAAGTAATGACGTGTGTGAGGCGAGTATCCGTCAGCGGGCGCTTTGCCATAACCCGACGCGGCAGCTAAGGACTTGTGGGGTCTGAGGTTCGACACTCGAGGACTTTGGGTCATTTGGACACTTTTTGTGTTCCTTATGTAAGAACAGGTGATAAGTGAACAGAAAGAGGAGTGAAGAGGTTTAGAGGGGAGAAGAGATTGTATCGATAAGTGGGAGGATGATTGGTTATGAGAAGGGGTGCAGGATGTCCCTTTAGGCTTATTATTTGGATGGAGGGTTACTGACACCTTCAAAATGCATCTTCTCATCGCTTTGACAGAATCTTCCTGCAACCAGCAGAAAATCCCTGGAATCGCACCACTAAAACGGGAGTTAAAAACAAGAATGTGTAACTGCTTTTAGTAATGAAAGCAACAATTATTACCTTGCAGTTGCTCATATTATACTTACGCAGGCCTCAGTTGATTGTTCTTTAGATTCTAATATAAGATACATGCACATAGAGAGCGAAACAAGATAGTATTTGCATATTTTCCCTGTGAGGGTTGAGAGTCTGATGGAAATGACTTACAGATGGCATATTTAAAAAACATAAAGGTGAAAAAAATCATCTTTTACTGAGGAGATGGATGTAAAGATGAGGAAGTGCAGCTTAGCAAAATATGGAATAAACACCTGCTAGTAGATGTTGTTTAAAGAAAAAAAACCCAAAAAAAGCTAACTTAGTATAATATAATCACCTCTAAACATTCAAGTTAATTTGCTGGACTGGTATTAACATTGGCGTCCACATTAGGACTTTACAATTAGCCGCCTTACTGACTTGTGACGTCTTGTGAGCCGTGTGTAGGAGAGACTGGTTGGTAAGATGCCAAACCAGGTCAGGAGAAGAGCTCTGCCAACCCAGACACAATGTTTACTCCAGAAATTTATTTATTCATTTAGTTGTAGGGTTTTTTTCTCCTGGCATATCAGTAAAGTCGTAAATAAAATGTCTGACGAGAACAAACTGGTCTACAAGAAGGCAACTTTAAACAAAGTACCTTCCCGTTTCGCTACTATTATGGTAAGAAGGAATCTGTGAACGTACCAGTAGATTAAAAGGTGAGGTTGGGATTAAAAACGAGGCAGATTTGACAGGAGATTAAAGATGTTTCAAGTAGACCATCGTTGGTGATTGCGTTAGAGGAGGCGGTGGCTCAGTGGGGAAGAATTATCGTCTTGCAACAGAAATGTTGTGAAATTGATTCCAGTAGCCCTTTTCCACAGGCTGATGTGTCCCTGCTCAGATTACTTAACCTCAGTCCATCTGGGTATTGGTGGGGTCATTTGGGCACGTTTGTGAGTGTGGCTGGGTAAACGACTAGTGGCCTACATACATTCAGCTCATGATCAGTTCTTGTGGTGGTCACTCATGGCTCCCTAGCTACTATAGGCATCATCTTAGCCTGATGATGCCTATAAATTCACACCAAGTCAAAGTTGTCATTTTTCCGATCGGTGTAGACGGCGAACCTTCGGTGTATAAGGAAGTTTGAGGGACTGCAATCACTCCCAATAAAAACACTTGAATCTAACTGTTTAAACATTGAATATCACTTAGAATATATTAATATGCGCAGTGGGAACCATTTCTCATTTTAAATGTTACCTTGAGGATGTCTCTAATAAACAAAACATGTTTTGTTCATTGTTATCCAAATTCACCAAGAAAAAGTAAGTGAGGCTGTTATACCGCCTACATGACATTAAAACATAACAAATTTAAATACTTTTTTTTTTAAACAAAACAAACAAAACTTAGTTTGAATTAAGTGACATTAACAAAGATACCATGTCTTTCCTCAGGCTTTTTGCTTCTAATAACATCTCTCTAAATCCAACATATACAGTTGAGCGCTGCCCACTTAGCAGTTCTGATAACGTTTTTGCATTTTTCTGCAGAATGTGACTTCAAATTATTTGCGAAGAACCCAATTCTTTTGTGATTTTTTTTTGTAGAGCATTTCTAAGATATGTTAAATAAAATGTATCTTGGGAAGCTGAAATATCAAGTCATGATACCACTTGATACACTGTTGTCTGGTGTGTGCAAGTTTTTTTAAATGTAAGAGCTAAGATGGTTTCCACTGTGTTAATGCATATTGAGATATTAACATTTTAGCTATTAAATAGGCAGCTGTAAGCGTTTTTTGTTCTTTCCAGGATGTCACAAGTACTCCCAGATTTCAGCTATTTGTGTTCCCTTTCCCCTGTGGATACCACTGCAATATGTCACAGATTCTTTGTTCGTTTCCTTTATCTGTTTTTTGCTGCAGTGTTTTACACTCTGTCTTATTGTAGAGCCCAGCAGTGGTAATTTCATACACAACTCAATGGTTTTACGCAAAAATGTTTCTCACTTTCAGATTTTTTTCCTCTCGTATACTATTTCAGTCAAACTGAAAAGAGTAGATTTCAGGCAGACGGTACAGTGACACAGTTGGTAGCATTATTGCCTTGCAGTGAGAAGGGTCCGATTCCCGGCCCGGGTCTTTCTGCCTGCATGTTCTCCCTGTGCATGCGTGGGTTTTCTCCGGGTACTCTGGCTTTCTCCCACAGTCCAAAAACATGACTGTTAGGTTAAGTGGTTCTTCAGGTGTACATGCATGGTTGTTTGTTCGCCCAAAACGTTCGCTGGAGATGTGCACCAGCACCCCTCCTGACCCCACTAGGGGCAAGGGTGTTTGAAAATGGATGGATTTCAGGCAGAGTGAAGAAGGCCCGATCCTGGCTTGTCAGGATTTGTTAAAAAAAATCAGACATGGATGAGACAGGACTGGCTACGTTGTCAGATCTGTAATTTGCTGGCATTAATGTTTAATGATCCCTTCATCTATATTCATTTGGCACTTCTATCCTTTCACCCTCGACTTTAACCCCATAAGTAACAAAGTCTCTAGTCATCTTTTTTTGTTGTTGTTTGTTTTTACTTCAACATGTACTAGACATGAGCCCAGCGTAGTGTAAGAGGTGAGTAAACTGTCCAGTAAAAACGGTGTTACTGGAGTAATACTTGGCTGCTGTAACGTGTGAGCAGTTTGCTCTGTTTTCCACACACCCACTGAGTTACGGCCCTTCTGCCCGTCGAGACGGCGCTGCCTCTCCTGTAAGGAACGCTGTGTAAGGGAGGAAAAGGCTTAATGAGGTGTCAGCCTGGAAGCGGCGGGTGTCGCAAGTTATGTCACGCTGCATCATCACAAGACCCATATGGTCTCCCTTCGTGTCACTTCCCGTGTGTTGTGTGGCGCCACTTCCTGGGAATGATGAAGCAACTGAAGGGCTGCTGGTTGTGCTGGTCAGAAATGTGCTTTTTTTTCCACAATTTGAGCGATGTGGGTTGATTCATACATGACGTTTCTTATTTGACTCTGCAGACCTCAGTTGGAATATTTTTGCCATATGTTATACAATGTTTGTGACTGAGTAAAGTATGGACCTGTATTATATTTTGAGTCTCCAGTTCTTCCAGCCTGCGTAACAGTTTGGTGTTTATCCTTGAGTGAAAGCAGTCATTTAGACCAGTACCTGGTGAATAGGGTGGGGGGAAAAAACGTTTTTTAACATCAGGTTGTAAGGTTACCTGGTAGTTTGCTCCATCCTTTTAAACTGAGATGTCAAAAGCAGAAAAAAGCCAAACACAAAACAACTTCCACAGGTCATTAATTGTGATGCCTAAGTGAAGGTCAATCTCCATGACCTCTGTAGATTGGGGAATTTTTTTCCATTTACACTGGTCAAGATAGACAAAAAGTTGTCAAAGAAAGAAAAAAAATCTTGATTCAATGGTGAACGTGTTACTGAATGTGAAAAACTAAAGAGGGATAGTATTTTTCAGTTTTCACTCAGAAGGCTCTGGGTTTGTCCCGAAGTCCAAGCAGGAGGTTTTGCTGACATCAACTATCAGTGACTCAACTCCTGGCTTCACCCAGATGATGGAGATCCTCATTTCATCTCTAATGTCTGGCCTCGGTCTTTCCATCTGTGTCTCACAGCAATAATTGAGGTCAGAAAGTATCAATGCGGGTAAGTTGAAAGCTTTGATTCCTGACCCACAGCAGACCGGAACAACACTGACATCGCAGCAAACAAAAAGATTTGCCACTGACTGATTTCTACTGACCTCAGGAGTTGTAAACTAGTTTATCCCTCAGCAAAAACTAGTTTACAACTCAGGAGTTGTAAACTAGTTTATCCCTCAGCAAAAACTAGTTTACAACTCAGGAGTTGTAAACTATTTTATCCCTCATTGTCATGATATCATGACATCAAGGCAAAAAGGAGAGCGACCTACATGTACTTTAAGGAGGATAGGTGAAGTTTAATTAAACAATGGTTTAGCAGGAACTCCTTCAATACCACAATAGTCTGTTTCTGAGTCCATTAAAACTGATCCGACCATATGATGCGAGCCTGTTATTACTGTCTGAAGAGAAAACTAGACTTTTCTCTTTTTTTTCTTTTTTATTACCTTCCTTCAGGATTAAACTTCTGTCATTGTAAACCTGCTGACCAGGGCCATAAACCTTATGCCAGCACCAGTTATCTGACCTGCTATCGAACCACCTAATTAACACAAATTAGCTGACTCTGTACCTTATGATATGAAATGTTTTTTTCAGCTGCTGAGCTTCTGTTATTTGATAGAAGCCATCCAAAGCCAAAAAAAATCCCAACTATTTCTTCCGTCATCATTAGATAACTTCATGTATTTAAGGCAGAATACGAAAATAGAAGGATACAGGGAGCATTAAAAAAAAACGACAAAATAAATGCTTTTAAAATTTTTCTCTTGCCAACTTGTATCTAGAGAACTATCTCTCAAACATGAATCGTATGAATATTTTAGGACTGTCAAGGAAAGCTAAGTACCCAGGGAAAATCGGTGCATTTCCAGAGACGCACGCAAGCTATCGTGGAGAGGTTGTCTGCATCCTCGCAGATTTCTATTGCTTCTATTTTGCATAGCACTTAAATAATGCAGCTCATCAATCAAACTAACATCACACATAAAAACAGAATCCAATTTTTAAGGGATAACTTTATCTGTTAAAAGAAAAAAAAACACATCCGAACCGAGCTTATTTGTTTGGAAGTAGAATTACTAATTAAATAGAACGCAGCATTTCACAATTTCATATTGAAAGTCTCGCCTAAAAAATAAATATAAAGCATACAGAAGAAGTATTTATTTAGGCAAATATGTTTTCACGAAACAGCCGTGGAGATCTTTGCTGTTGGAAAATGAAACTGTATTCAGAAACTTCAATTCAGAAAAGAATATAGAGGCCGGACAACTCCCAGACCATCAGGAGTGTCAATTATAGGACATATTTCTAGAAACTTCCCTTCTTTTTTTATTTTAAAGAAACAATGAAAAAATCTCAGAAGACTTTTGGCAGAGTGAAACACAGGGGAGACACCTCTAGACATCCTCAGTGTGTGTGTGTTTGTGTGTGTGTGTGTGTGTGTGTGTGTGTGTGTGTGTGTGTGTGTGCTTGTGTGTGTGTGACCAGCAGATTCACATCTATCAAACCGATGTAAAACCTACCCAACATCTTAATGGCCCATTCAGATTAAAGCTACAGTTAACAAGGCAGTTACCCATTTCAAGGCTATTGATCTGAGGAGACAATTATCCTCTTTAAACTGAGGGAGTCAAGAAACAGTTAGCAAAGACGGTAACACTGAACTGTCCTCTAATTTGGACATATGCTTCATGTAAATACTGAAAGCTAATGTGCTCCTTCTCCCCGCCATGAGAAAAAAAAGCAGCGCTTATTTTTGTGAAGGAGATGGCATGAGAGGAGAGAAGGACACGGCGACGACCTTTCACCTCTGCACCCACAAAACGGTTACCCATAGTCACACAGTAACCAAAAATCACAGCAAATAAACGTACCAGTCCACGTTCCCGCGGCGTTTCCCCGGCATGAGTTAGCAGCTTAGCGAGCAGACGAGTTACATTTCCTTCGTTGTGGTTTCTACATGTACCACTGCTTCCCCCGCAGGTGTTCCAACAACATCATTAGGGTTCCTCTCATCGCGCCTTTTTCTGTCCTCGTGTGACGCCGCAATCCTGTCGTATTTACCTCTGGGCATCGCGATACCGTCGCTCCTCAGTGATCTAAGACGAGTGTTTGGGAATTTCCGTGTCGCGTCTTTGCCTTTGATTTTTTTTTCTCAGAACAATGCAATAGCTGTTCAAATGTTACAAAGTATCCTTTCAAAATGACAAGAAGATGTGAACAGTGGCTAAAGCGTTTCGACCTCTTAGTATCAAGAGGTGGTGCTAGCAAAAACCTGTTATAAATGGTTTATTCAACTCAGGTTTTCCTATACCCCTGGTTCTATCTAAATTGGAATTGCAAAACGGTGTTAATAAGTTAAAAGTGCTGAAATTAAGACATCTATTTGCAGTTCTAATGAGATAAATGGTATAATTGTACTTTATTTTATGAAACTAGTTTAAAAGCGGCCCTAGAAAATCCTTATTTGGAAAAAAAACCTATTAGATCCTTTTCTGTGAGACTGAGCTGTGGTAGCTGTGTCCTAGAATAACTTCACCCACATATCGACAAAAATAGATACCTCTCAGATCCCTAATGCTACTAAAATCAGCCAGACATTAAAAGAAAAGCCATCTGCTTTGCTGCGGAGAGGCAACAACAATGCAAGTCAATTTGATTTTAATGCTTATGTTAGGGTTTTTCTTCAAGGTTTTCCCTGCGGCGGCGAGGTGCACAGTGCTGGGCCAAGGTTCAGGGTTTTCCATCAGCTTCCCAAGGCACAGAAAAACGCTGCTGGCACAAGCAGGATGTGTTTACGTTCATAAAAAAAAAAAAAAAAAAAAAAGAATAACAATACTCCATAATGGAAGCAGATTGGGAAGGGAAAATGGGACCTTATTGTGGTCACTAAATTATGTTTGCTTGTGTTTTCCATCTGGTCACGCCATCTCAGAGGGAGCTATTTCTGCAACGTGTCGGCCAAGGTGTGAGCTGGACCACCAACCGAGCCTCTGCTTACGCTCCAAAACGCTCTGCCTTATTTTCTACACTGCTGACTTGAGTCCCATTCAGATGGGATTAACGTTACAGAGGAGGCAGGGAATGGCATATTCACTTTCGTCTGCAGTATTTTAAGTCGTAATTTTTGATGGCAAGAAATATAGACTAAATTGGAGAGCGCCAAAAAACAAAAACAAAACGACAAGAAGGATTGGAGGAGCAGAAACGGGTCTCAAATGAAAGCTTGTACATAGACGTCTCACAAAATCACATTATGACTCAAGAACATGCATTTGAATCATAGTTACTTCTTTTTCATGCAGATTTTTAAGATGTAACAACTACAGGTCATATTACCGGTGATGTCTGAGGCATGATCTATGCTGAAAGAGCAATGAGTAACGCCTATTATATATTAACTAAAACGATCAAACTGAAACTGGAGTTTCTTTAATGTTAGATAATCCTAAAGAAAACACTGGGAGGGAAAATGTAACATTTTCAGTTAACCAGCAACCAGGAAGCCCAAAGCGGCTTGAGCTTCATGGTTGCTGGGTGAATGGAGTAAATACAAAGCAGCTTGTCTTATATGAAAATGGTACAAAAAAAATACATAAAATAGCACCTGCTAAAAGTTGTTATATATAGCCCAGAAAAGGAAAATGAAAACTGCGATTAAATATATATATGTTTAACCACATTACCAACAGAAGACTTGTGTTTTTAATAAAAGCAAGTTTAAACTGATTGTCATGCTGTTGTACGTGTGACCAACACAAGTAATGCTTCATTCCATTTTTGAAACCTATGGATTGTACATTTTTTCATGCTATTTGTGGCAATTCATATCATCGGCTACTTTACAAGATATACCTTTCATTTCCACTTTTAAGCACGCAAAGAAAATGAATCGATGAGCAAAAACACAAAACTCGCACTCCAACAAATAAGGAAAGCCAAACACATGGAGACCTTAGGCATGAGCTTTTTTTCCCACTCTCACTGTCCAAATCCCATACAGGCTGGGTTGAATGACAACTCTAAATTGACTACAGAGGTGTGAGTAAATGCGAGTGTCATGTATCTCTCTGTTGGTAGCCTGATGGACTGGTGACCTTGGTGCCCCCTTCTCCCCCACACTGCTTTTCAGCTGAGACTCTTTCTAAAGGTAAATCTGTAAAGACGCCTGGGGAATTGCATAATTTAAAAAGCTTTGGATGAACCAGGGGGGGCGGGGGGGAAAGAGAAAACATTTACAGAAGTGACAATCAGAGCTAAAGCTCACTATTCAGTAGCTGTAATGTTATTGAGTCATGCATTGTGCAGCGGAAACTATTATGTAACTGCAAGGACTCAAAGCCTTCTGAAAAGCACTGTTGGTCTAAAAAAAAAAAGAAACAAGACTTAACAAACTGCAAGTTAAAGCACAATAGTAACTCTCACCTTATTTTACCCTGAACTTTAGAAATCCCTGAAGCAAAGTAAAATCCTGTCACATGGTCTGAGCAAATGAACTTGAAATTAAATTTTTTGTAAATGATGAAAAACAGATTCTTAAGGATTTAAACCTAATGAATTACCAAGTTTATCAGTCCAACATAAGTGTGAAATTCCTGTATTTCTGATGCAACAGGGTAGCAACAATGGAACTGAACTAGTTGACTCTTGAAGGTGAAATAGAGATTTTTACAGCTCCAGTCAGGTGAGGGAATCTGTTTGTCACCTCAGCGAAAAGGTGACAAAACTCGCACTGACCCATACATTAGTGGACTGACCCATACATTAGTGTGTATAAAATACAACCTATTACACCAAAGAGGAAGCTAAAATATTGTTTTAATTTTATTTTCAACTTCTGTAAAATGTGAACTCCAGATTTTGTTCAGAATCTTTAATCTATGATTTTGGGAGGCTTTACAACGTTGCTTCTCTTCTCTCCCACACAAATTACAAACACTATGAGATATAATCATAAAGATTAGACACCAGTGAAAAGACTTGTTCTGAAGTAAATCAATCTTTAATACAGAAGAAAGAACAGAAACGGTGGAAGTTAAAGTGCAAATGTAACCCCCAAGAACAATACCTGCACTGCTGAGATAAAGATGTAAAACACTTCTTAGCCTGCTAGCAGCTTTGAAAAATCATAAAATATGACTTTGAATTAGGACATGTATGGAGTGATTTTCAATTTTTTTTTTCTTCTTCGCTCACACGGGGCCAGTGCGGCATTTGACAATGAAAACATGCTGCAAGTGGCACTGAAACATTCTCCGTCTTTGTGTTCCATCCATCTTCCGCGTCCTCACTGGCTTGCTTTCCCACCATTTGTCCCCCGAAGGCAGAATTTTGGAGGAGTCTTTAATCATCTTCACAGCCCACTCCATAATCCCTGCTACGAGACTAATCTATGGTGGGCCACTATGGAGACCAACCTCACCAAGGCACAAAAAAACAGAAACGAACAGCGAAATTCAGCCTCGGTACGAACGTTTAATGTGGCATACACAGAGACTTTGATTACAAGAAAAAGGAAACGTGTATGTTGAAAAAGAATTCCAATTTGCGAGTCTAAATTGCATCAAATATCATTTATGATGTTTGATATCAAATGTCAGAGTCATCTGAATAAATGACAATATGGCTGAAAGGTTTATTTTAGTAACTTAATTCACAGATTAATTACACATAAATTTGGTATTTTCAAACCTTTTTTGTCTTAATGATTTGACATTAATATACTTAATACTTATTTAAATTTGATTTTAAAATGGTACTATTATTCTGTTATTAATCTCTTATTAATTAAACAAACCACATTGTAAGGCCCATTCCAATTTATTGAGAGCAAAATATATACCTCGCAAAACTATCCATATCTAATATTTTACCCAGTTTATGGCAAACTTTGAGCTAATTAAAAAGTAGTGGAATCTTAAAGCAGCATTCTCTCAAATGTTAAAATGTTCTAATAAAGATCTTGTGTTATTCCTACTTCGGTTGGATTCTTCACCCAGATCAACAAACTGAGTGTCTAGGTTTAGAAATGTATTATTCTTATTCAAGTAAATTGAAAAATCTAACATTAAAATCATCCATGGACATTTAGCAAAAGATTACTTTATATACAATCCTAACATAAGATTAGACGCCTACTTTTGCTGAGGTAGAAGGAAAACTTTCAAATATAGTGCCAAGGGAATCAAGTCATTAATTCTGCTGTATGAGTCCATCATCTTATCTCGATGAGCTGTAAGTGTTTGGGTGTGATTTGATTCATAGCCCTTGGCTTCTTTTTTTTCTTCTTTTTTTTCAAAGGCATATTTTAAAGCTAAACAGATGACTCTAACTCATCGTTAGACTTACAAACAGAATCATGTCACAGTGAGGACAGCTAAATTGCTCGGACTACAAGCAGTTCTAAACCTAATGACCACACACACTGAAAGGTTGTGGCGCGTCTCGTCAATTAACGGATATTGAAGAAGTGGGCCAATACAGGAAAAGACTAATGGACTTCACCTGAGGGCAGTTTTATACAGAAGCTTTGCTCCGACGCTCCGAGGTGCGGTGCCTTCAAAAGGGGGGGGGGGGAGTGTTTGTCTTGCCTCTGAGGAAACTATTCTGCTTTGCCAGTTAAATGAATCATTGTAGCTCTAAGCAAAGAAGCGTAGATTGAACACCAGGTAGCATCTGAAGTTTTTGTACTGTCTCAACTTACAGTATTGATTCCAAGCAGTAGGGTAAATTTACCTGAGACGTTAGCGTAACATATCAACGCTGCTTTATTTTACTGTATTTACTTTTAAGTTAGACGGTCATTACAAGCCTCACGACTAAACTACCGTATTTTCTGCACTATAAGGTGCACCGGATTATAAGGTGCACTGGATTATAAGGCGCACCTTCAATGAATGGCATATTTTAAAACTTTTTTTCATATATAAGGCGCACCAGATTATAAGGCACATAGAATAGATGCTTCAATTTGTTCCGTACTCTATTATTACACATCTACATTAGTAAATAAGTGTTCCCCAAGTACTTTATATAGTCCTCTGCCGCAGTTATTGTTTCACTCACGGTGTTGGTGTTGCAATATTGTGCTCAACTGCTTTCTGGGTAACACAGACCAACCGTTGCTAGAGATGTTGTGGTTCAATATTGGTCCATGTATAAGCCGCACTGTTGGCTTTTGAGGAAATTGAAGATTTTTAGGTGCGTCTTATAGTGCAGAAAATACGGTACCTCTTTAACATTTGAACAGATGTTTGCTAGCAGATGTCCAGCCTGCTAGCAAACCCAGACAGGTTCTGGAACATTCATATGGAGAAAGTCCAAAGCAAAGACATACCTGTATCTTACTGCTATTGTAGTGCATGTGTACTTGCTGCTTTTAATCTATTCTGTTATCTAAGGCGAGACAATTAGTGGGAGTATATAGTGTTGCTATTGTTTTCTTTATGTTATCGCTAAGCTCCGTTAAGCTAGCAGCTTTTCAATGTGACATCTTTCTCCAAGCGCACCGCATTTCTTGCGTTCTTCAAAGCAGCAAAAGAGAGAAAAAATAAAAACTTTTTATTCCAATGTAGTACAGATAACTAATTGTAGGATAATCCAACTGTGATTTTTGATTATGTTTTTCATCCAACTTATAACTATTCCTTGGGTGTAACATCAGGCACTTCCAATAATCTGTATTCTTGTCAAGAGGTCACTGAATGCAAAACTGTTTAAAAGTCAAAATCTCTCTAAAAAAACTTTTCCAATTAGTTTTGCATGCTGGTCTGAGTGTGAAGTGGTTTGAATCAAAATGAAAATATTGTCTTCATTCAGTGAAGTGGGGGTTTTAATACAAACATCCAGTTCTGGTTTAATTATAAATTCAGAGTTTCTGAAAGCACAAAATGATGAGCTCTACTCGAGAATTAAAGTAAAATCAATTTTTACCCTGCTCCAGTCGAGTGTAGGAAATTAGATATTCTATCAGCGCGGTCTGTCAAAGTGTACTAAGCACAACTCCACCCATGAGACTCATTATCTGTTTGAAATTTAATAGAAACCTTCTTCCAGAGCTCCTGTGTATTTCCAAAAAAACCAAAAACCTCTTAAGCTTTCAACAGGGACTCCATTCAAAATTGATCCCAAATTCAAAAGCGGATGTCCTCCTCTGTTTTGTAAAATCATTTCTTCCAGATCAATGAAGAACAAATTGTTCTGTCTGTCCAGTTCATTATTCAGCAGGCTACAATGAATAAGGCTGCGACATTTAAGAAGGATCTTATCTAGCAGCTTGAATCAGGCGCCGAGGGGGAAGCTCAGTGTGAATATCGTCTGTTTGTCACTTTATTTCTTATTTTCTAGATTAAGAATGTCCAACTCTTAAAGGGATATATTTTTGCTGTCGGTTTGCTGTTGGGGCCCTTATGTTGGAGTAAAACTAAACATATAGTGAATTACATTTTTTAATTGTAACAAAATCATTTTAAGCCAGCTTAAAGCGCATTACTTTACATTATAAAACCTTTTATAACCCTAATTCCTCTTCAGAAGGAGGGTGTTTGTATGGTACTTGGATTTAATTGATTTTGTAATTTTTTGTGGATGTCTGGATGTCTGTGTGCGACTTCCTCTAGTCAGTTTGCTATAGTAATAATCTATTGATATGGGCTCTTGGCAGTGGTGGGAAGTACAATTTTCGTGTATCTGTACTTTACTTAAGTAGATTTAATAATGGGTACTTTTACTTTTACTTCACTACATTTTACAGTAAGTATCTGTACTTTCTACTTCACTACATTTCTACAAAGTGTCGCGTTACTCGTTACATCCAAGTCGCATTGAGCTCATTTGTGTGAAGTTCGGGGATTTAAGGTGGCGCCGTAAAATCCAAGCAATAACGTCACTTAGTGTCTGTTGTCACCCATCCC
>CAEGAF010163487.1:0-27931 GCA_903067075.1 Micropoecilia bifurca | reverse complement strand
AATAATAATAATAATAATAATAATAATAATAATAATAATAATAATAATAATAATAATAATAATAATAATAATAATAAAGCGGGTGTGGAGCAGGAACCATTTGTCTCAGGGTTCAGAGTTCACTCGCATGGTGCAGGTGAGCGCGCGCAGGGATCACGACGTGCCAGCCACAGTAAACAGCGTTTGGAGAGCAAAGCAAGGCAAGAGCCAAGCTGCTGCAGCCAGAGGCGCCGAGCCGCTACATCAATATTGACTCTACGTTCATCCCCTGTTCTCTGCACCTTTCAGGCGCGAAACCACGAGGGACGAGTACGTCAGAGTTTCCGAAGAGGAATTTGAACGCCTGCTAACAAACACGAAGGACCCGGTTACATGCTCAAGAGATTTGTAGGCGTTTGCGCTGAATAGGCGCTCTTTGTTTTACCAAGGCCAAAACCCCGGCGCGCGGGGGGAATAAGAAGGTATCTGTCGGAAAGTTTAAACAGCTGTGTGTGTGTTTGAAAAATGTCGATTGAGTGTAGTTTGGTTTCTGCAGAGCATAGAGAGCTTGGGGAAACAAGTCGTTCCCTCGTGGAGTTTAACTTTGTGGCATTGAAGGCATATGGAAGTAATTTCCTCTGGGTGCCAGGAGGGATGAGTGTCTATCAGCTGAGGCAGACGGGATGTGTTGGACATACAAATAGACAGGTTAGTAGAAGTTTTCATACCTCAGGGCAAGTACTACAGTTTGTTGAATTTATTTTTTATTTTTTGGGGGGTTAAAAGTTTTAAATTAAACTCCAGCAGCCAAACAGCAGCAGCATGAAAGAATTTCTTCATCTGTGGCGCATTTCTGTTTACCGAGTTGAGAAAATATTTGTCAAGTCTGTCCAATATCTTCAATATGGCCTGAGTAGAAATGTTAGGCAATCTGTATTTTAATTTCATACCAAGATATCCGTGTTTGTACTGTAGATGGCCATGAATCTCATTAATGTTGGGCTTTAAAACTATTTATTCAAAACAGTTTTTTTTTGGTAACATGATAAATTAATATCAAACACAAAAAGTAGGCAACCAAGTCTTTTTTGTTTTTGTTTTACAGATTTAAATTTACATACACCCCCACCACTATTTAGTTAAATATCTTTTAGCAAGTTGAACCTTGACAATGCAGTTTTTTCATTCGTCATCAGGCTTCTGGCATTATTCTGGTTGGATATTTTGCCACCATTTTAGAAGAAATGGGAGATTGGTTTCCAAGCATTGATGAAGCTTTACAGGCTGCAATCTTGCCGACTACAGTTCCTCCTTCAAAATCGACACTTGCAACTGAACCTTTATGGTCCCATGAGACAAAAACAAGCGAACTCGAGAGAGCTGCATCAACTTTCAAGCATGGTGGTGGAAGCACCATGGGCTGTTTAGGGTCAGCAGTCCTATATTGGACGAAGTAGGTTGAAAAAATAAAAGGGGAATATCTCAAAATAATTTAACTTCACAATGGTTAGCCACAACACGGACACAATGAGGTGTTTTTAATTGGATAATCATTCCTAACACACATCAAAACCAGCTATGGGTCAGATAAAGCAGTTTGATATTAAATCCTGGCTGTGGTTGAGAAGCTGCTCTCATATTTCTAATTGTATACAACCATGGTTGTATACAATTAGAACTTTCCATGAACCATGGTTCATGGAAAGTAGTTTGTAATTTCTCTGCAATGTGCTAAAGGGCATTTACGCAATTATCAAGGGTAGGCCTGTCGCGATAAACGATAATCGTATGATAAAAAAAACGTATCACGATAAGTTTCAGCTGTTTGGAAATGGGCCGTTTCAGCTGTTTGGGATTCCCCTCGGTAATTTCCCATCAGAAAGCAGGTTAAGAATCCGCGCTTTTTGATTGGCTGCCTGTCACATTCAGCGTTAAGCTCCCAGTCGGGGAAAACCCCTGATTTAGATCAGAGCGACTACTACGAATGCATTTGGAAACTCCCCCCACCATCCCGTCAGCAAAATTTCTTGAGGCGATGTTATCACGCTGATAAATCTTTAGACAATTAATCGACCAGCAAAATCTGTCATTGCGACAGGCCTAATCAAGGGTATGTAAAGCTCTGGAATAAACAGACATCTGCACTGAACCTAATTGAAAACCTCATGGTTGTTCCACCAAATGTTGATTTCTGAACTCTTCCTGAGTTAAAACTTTAGTATTCTTGTTTCTAAATGAATATTAATGTTTTTTTTCCCCTTTGCATTTTTTGAGGTCTGAAAGCACTTAATCTTTTTTGTCATTTTGACCTTTTCTCTTTTTATGCAAATAGAAACAAATTTGTTGCTTGGAATTTCAGACATGTTGTCAGTAGTTCATAGAATTAAACAACAATGTTCATTTTGTTCAAACATAAACCTATAAAAAGTAAAATCAGAGAAACTGATCATTTTAAGTGGTCTCCTAAAATGATAAATGTTCCAGAGCTTTATATACACATTTGAGTTTGCATGTGTTTTTTTTTTGTTTTTGTTTTGTTCAGATAGATCAAGTCACAATTATCCTGGAAGTTTACAAATAATAAAAAAAAAAACACATTTGTAAAACCTCAAACTGATTCATCACAAAATATTACAAAAACAAATGTTACAATTAGAGCGTCTTTGTTCTTTTATCTTAAATAATCTGCAAATCAGATATCATTTTAGTTTCACCTGTCTCTCTGCAGGTCCAGTAGGACCTAAATGAAACATTTACTGTAAGTTCTTGCGTTTGGTTTTTACTTTTTTCGTGAAATGATCATGGGAACGCCCTGTCAAGACACCAAAGTGATTATTCCAGCTGGTTAAAACACAGATGGGATTTTGTTTCCTTCTTCAGGGACTCATTACAGAGGAAAGCAACATGAAATTCAGCACTCAGAACTATTAGAGCTGCAGAACAGCTGTGGGTGTTGTTTCTTTAGCTTAATTTAAATCTAATCTTGAGTCCTTTGGCAACATTTCCCTTCATAGAAAAGTAAACACATCTAAGCAACTCGCAGCTGCGTTCAGGTGAATGAGCCAACATAATTACAGAGAAGCAGTGCAAAGTTTATGTTCAATCAAACTCAGATGATAAGAGAGTAAATGCTTAGGATTTAATTCAAACTGTGATGGAAATGCCAGCTCAACGCATCATTTGAAACTGATGTTAGAGCACAAAATAATCTCAGAGCTGCTGTAAGAGGCTGTTGTTCACATCAAATGGATTATGTCGCAACAGATACTGAACGTTTGGGATGTTGAGGTTTTCCTCGTGTCTACAGGGAAGAAAGTCAGCATGTTACATGAAATGCTGAATCTTCTCACATGTAAGCATCGTAGTGTTGTCTGGGATGTGTGCTTTGTGCTGAAGGCTGTGAAATATAAAATTGGTACCAACTTTGTCAGGGTTTTTTTCCACATTTGATTATTACTTTAACAAACTTATTACTTAGTCCATGAGAACCCCATGAGCTTGTAAAATCACAAGTACTTTTTGAAAGTACAACCTTCGAGCATCTATGGAAAAAACCAAATCTTTTCATTCAGCTCACGTCTGTATTAAAATATTTGTTTTTTGTAATACCTTGATCATAAATGTTGTGTTTTCATTTAGTGCAAGCAGAAAATCCTCATAATTTACAGAAAAACAGCCCAATGCTATCCTCACTCTGTACCAGACATTATGACACAATGCACTCGTGGCATCTCCCAAACCCAGACTCCTCCGCTCAATTTCCAGATCAAGGGGCCATATTTGTGAATTCAGCAGACACGCCTCCACTTCTCTAGACTCCAGTGACGTTTTGCAGAGCAGTTTGTGAGCAGATCTAAGGTGTCGATGTAGCAACTTAGCAATAATACATCATACCATGAGACTCTTTCTATATATTGTTTTTGAACTAATGGCATCTCTGCACCTTGTTTTTGAACAATATACGAGTGGCCATGTTAAGTTAGGTCTGTTGCAATTGACTTTGCAGAAAGTAGGTGACCTCTGCACACGATGTGCCTCCTTTGTGCTGGAAATCACTGAGCACCTTACAGCAACCCGTACTTTGACAACATGTTTTCGGAAGCAGACACCAAGCCTCAGTGCTGAACTTTATAAGCCGTATACGTGTTTTGAACACCTAAATTCAATAGTCTGCAGTTAAAGGTGTCTTTAAGTTGAGAGGCTTATGGTACAAAACAATTCCTGACAGGTGCAACATGTTGACGTTTTGCTGGTAAACTTTGAAAAGAGAGCAGTGCAGATGACGTTCCAGCAAAAAATAGGACAACACTGTGTTTCTGATTATTAGGCAATTATGTATTACCTAATACATAATGTTTTAGGCAGAGTTTCAAACTGACAGACTCCATGGAAGGACAGCTTATTATCAATAAAGGAAAAAAATGGTTGCTATACTGGTCACTAGTTTTTCTTTATTTTTTAAATGGCAGAAATATTAATTGGAAAGTTGTGAGGTGTCCGATGAAAATAAAGAGATGAAATGGGAAAATGTGTTTTTCATTTAGCTGAGTAATAATACAGCACAATATTAGCTGCCTAATAACTGTGCACATATATTCTCCTAAAAGAAAAAAAGCCCAAACTTCACTCTTAATTTCATAGAAATTCACATTTGACATTTATTAATAGCTTGGTTTAACTAAAATGTAGTTTGGGATTAATAAAAATAATCCTCACATTGAAATTCAAGAAGTTCAGATCTCACCATGCAACTCTGGCAGCTTTGGAAAGCAGCTCACTGTCATGTTATTCTGGGTGACTAAAGTGTAGCCCGTCATTGAAAGATCAGATTGAGTTGGAAGTGATGAGTGGACAGAGCATCATTTCCAGAAGGTGTCCTTTGAAGGTCTGGGTGACCCGAGTCTCATTTTATTGAGAAAGTCGGACAGTGAGAGGCGTTGGACCAAAAATCAAAGGGACCTGTCGAAGTCAGTTATTTGATCGACAGCTTGCAAGCAAAACCGTTTGATAGATTCATGACTGCGAGTTAATTCTGAAAATATATTAAAGAGACGTGCATATATCCGAAATGTTGAGTTACATTTGCTGGCGAAAATTAATTGGAAAAGGCACATTTAATGTCCAAGCTGCTTTAGATTACCCTGTTAATTTAAACCAACTTTAAGGGTTGCAAATTTGATATAAAAATCTTGTTTTGGGAGTTTCAAGGATACTGTATGAACGGCCTTCACAGATACGTTTCCAAACACGCTGGGTCTCTCCTATATATCAAATAGGTTTCATGACTTTAAACACAAAGTTACAACACATCTAAATCAAGTAAACATCTTTATTGGTATTCATCGAATGTTTTACAAGTAAGACTTAAATATCTTGCAGTTTTGTACATCACAGACACGTCACTAAGCTGAGGTCACAACATCAAACGGCTAAATCGGTTCACATAGAGGATCAGGTGAGGCGCGGCCAGACGAGGGAAGCACAAAGGTGGAGCTTTTAACTCATTTATTACAGGAAAGCTGATTACAGTGCAGTTCTAAACTCATCCACACAACAACACACAAACACAAACGCAGAAGAAGAGTTCAGCTCCGAGCTGCCACAGCCGGAGCCTGCTGTTGGTCAGAGGACTGCAGCTGTCTGCCAAGATACTCCCTGTAAAAGAAAAACAATTACTTATTATAAATTGTTCTCTTCCAATCAGTAAGAGCAGAACATTTCAGCAAAATTGTTACTTTTTGTAGAAATCAGTAAAACGCAAATGCTTTTGATGCGTCAACCGAATTGTTGCTTCATAATCCTACAAAGTGTTTGTGTAAATATGAAAAGTGATTTTTGGTAAAAACAACCACCTATCAAATGTTGGGTTTTCATACATAAGACCAGAAATAATCTGATCTTTTCCAGACACTCAGTTGTACTCAGTTGTACTTGTGATCGAACGCTAAGTGCATGAAAACTCAAAGCCCAGATCCCACCATGTCATTTATTAAGACAAAGACAAAAGGGATGGAAAATAAGCTGTGCCTGAAAAAACAAAGTCCTGATAAATGCAGGAAACAAAATGTTTTAGACATATCTTTTTACTACGACTGTGCAACATTATTTTATATCAATTAACATTACATAAATAAGGTTTTAACTACACACAGACATTACATAACAGTAAAATGTTAAGTGTGCTATTTGTCTATAATAGTTTGTTTATGATAAACTTTCTTTTTCCTTTCTTTTTCTACTTGTGTTGAAATGGCAGTAAGTCTCTTATTCATATTCATATTCAATAAATAAAAATATATGTTCCAATAAGAATCATTTGTCAGATTGAAGAGACCTTTATGAAAATAATCTTTAGGAAGATATAAACCGTTTTTAATACGCCTACATGTCTGTATGTTTTCCGTATCTTCATTAGTGTGAGGTGTTGAGTCAATCTTAAATGTTGTGTTTTTTTATTATCTGTAAGTGGAAAATTATCATAATTAACATAAATAAAGGCTTGAACAAAGTTTGTGTGCAGTTTAATCTGCATAATATGTTTAATTGAGTGAATTGAGCTAATAAAATGAATGAACATTTTAATAATATTGAAATAAAAAAAAAAAGGATTGTTTATGTAGGGCTAGCTGTGATGGACAGATCCCACCTCATATACCAGTGGAGGATTTTCACTCCTTTCAGTTCATATGCTGCCATTATGACAGTAAGAGTCATCTCCATCTGAAAATACTGATATTATTTGCAGTCCAAGCCACTAATTCCTGTCTCCACATTCAATTTTAATGTATCCTTTCAAGTTTTAATTGCCTTCAATGTATTTTTTATATAGGATTATTATAAACATTGCTTCTCTGGCAATAAACATAAAACCCTCATGGGGGGGTCATAAGGAAAACAAATAATTGAACACTCTTCAGGTCTTCGTCTGACAATCTGCTCTCCAGAAACACAGATTTCCTGTCAAAACTCCTGTCATCATTTAGAACTTAGTTTTTGCATCTGTGATTAATGAGCTCTAAAGCCACTGATGAGAGCAATAATGCCCAACTATTGCTTGATTTAGGCACGTTTCAGTTTTAATCTCTTCACTACCTCGGTGGAATTACAGCACTTATTATTCCTTAATAAGACCGCAGGTTTCAGTGGAGCTTCTCCCTCTTATTTGGAGCCAGACGTGCGCAGCTCAGATATAATGACAGTATATTGAAAGGTCATAGCTTTTTATCAGGCATCTCCTTGGCAGAAACACTTTAGATCATGACACCCACCTTATTAGAACCAGAAACATCAAGGGTCTTACAAGAGTCTAATAAAGGCTGTCCAGAACGTCTAGTAGTAGGGAGTACTTTCTCTTTAGAAAAAAAAAAAAGCCCCACTCACACTATAATTATTCAATCTTTCTCTACAGAGTAGCAGCTCTCGTTGAATTTTCAAAGGAAGTAAATTTCTATTTTTACTGAATGGTACTTTTCTATAATTACATCAAATATGAATCACTGAGGCTGGAGTGCAGTATGTGCATCTCGGTAAACAGCTAAATCTTTTCTGGCGGAAACAAAGGATCTTTTAGTGTTTTTGTCTCGTACTTCCGCTAAAATGCTGTTTATTAAGTCCTGCCCTTCTACACAACCCAATTAAAAGGATGAGTAATTATAACAAAGTTAGACGCTTCACTAAGTTGGATGTAGGTAATTTTAAAAAAAAGTATTTGCAGTAAACCTGAAAATCTATATTTCTTTCCAGAGCTCAAATCCCCCGTCGGAGGCTTGCACTTTAGAGACTGTTGAAGCTAACGAACAATAAGCAGGGGTTTGTTTACTGAGCACTGAGTGCGTTAATAAAGGGAGATGGAAATAACCGAGATATTAGAATGATTCATGAAGATGAGGTGCGTTCAGATGTCTGCTTTGGCACTGTGGGATGACTCAAGAAGGAGAAACGTGCAAAAATGTCACGCATGTTTGAGTTAAAGGGTGAATGAGGCCTTTCATATATTTTAATATGCGTACATTAAAGTAGGACAGAAAAATTCTCATCCACTTAAATTTATATCTACTTCTGATGTGAAAAAATATTTGCAGACTTCTACAGACTTAATAAAAGTATCAGAAGAAATGTAGGTGAAAGCTCTTCTGTTGATCATGTATGGTATTGATTATTAGTGTCAAGCAGATTGTATTCTTATTGTTTTTATGTTATTTGTTGTTGATGCATGTAACAGGTCTCTCCTTTAAATGAGACATTTTGAGAGATTTTCCTGTATAAATAAGGGATTAATAGTAATAATAGTCATTTTTTGTTGACCTTCTTTGTAATAATTAACAGTTTCTGCCATTTCAAGCACATTTTAAGATAACCTTAAGCAACTGTAGTTTTCCCAATAATTATTTATTTATCAGAAAAAGACCATTTTCCAAACAAAAAAAAAACTTTTTTCTTATTTAAACACCCCATAAGCCTCAGAACTGGTTGAGGATAAGTTTTAATCCACACTTCTTTAAAAAAAGCTGTTTTTATTCTAAACTTTATCGATAAATTCAGTCCTTGCCGCTATGTTTTGATAAACTTCGCAGTCTGGTGGGTTTGCTCTGAACCAGCTAATGAAAACGTACAAGATACATATTTTTATCAACTTCCTTGAAAGGATGCAGCTTATCGAGTGTAGCTGACTGCAAAACAATTCCTAATGGGCTGATAACTAGGAAATATTTCAACTCCATTTAAATTATTTGGCTTCAATGTCACAAACATTTGAACAACTGTTGCTATATTTGAGATTAAGGCTCAGAACGTCCCAAGTAAATGGTCTGTTTATGTTTGTAACAATCTATTTATTCTAGAATTAGGGAGGAAAAGTAGAACTTTATATATAAAAAAAAACTATCCAGTAGTGAACTATTAATTTTTTAAATTGAGTACTTTCAAAATTCCTTCACTCAAAATGTAATTTTTGTGTAAAAGTAGTGTTTCTTGATATTGAGAACATATGTACATGTAGTTAAAATTATATAATCAACAGCTACCAGGCATTTTCCTTTCTTAATCAACACACAATGTCCCCACCTTTAGCTTCCATAAAATATATCAAATGTGGGAATAAAACGCACTTAGTTTATCCAACTGATTCAATATATTACAGGTTAAGAGAGTGTCATTCTTGAAATACCAAATATTTTACACAGAAGAGTCTGAAAACTAATTCTCAAAGCTGCATATTTCCTTAATTTACTGGTCCAACTATGAAAAATGGAAGCAAATTCCATCGTTTGCATAAGTTTTCCACTTTACTTGACAACCTTCACCTACCATTTTTGACATCGTCTGCATATTCTTGTCTAGACTGTAAAGTGGGAGATTAACTTCAAATGCATGTATCCTTGAAACCCAGAACGAAGGTTAATTTAGACTTCCTGCATTTCTTTCACTGGCTCCCTAATACATGCAACACATATCACCACAAAAAGCTGCACTTCGGTCTAATTACCAACACAAGGTGGAGGGCAGCTGAGGACAAGGACGGAGAGACTGTCAATAACTTTCGGGCAGTTCAAAACAGAGCTGATAGGCTAAGATGACATTCTTTCAAGATCTGGACATGCATTAAAGACAGCGACTTTTCAAAGCGGTGTAAAAGGGCACGGAGATAACCATGCACATATTCACTGTTGTCATGACAGCAAGAGGCTCGGATAAGTAAGGACGTGAAGAACTCCTCATGGAAACAATGAGGCAACCCACTCAAGGTGACAGCGACTGAGGTGAGGCGCTTTGAAAATCTCTCGACACTGTGGTTCAATGAAACTTTGCTATTTACAAAATAATAATAATAAAAATAAATTAGCCTCCCCCTGAAGACTTCCTCATACATTTCTGTTTTCATAGAGTAAATCAGTGTAGGCAGCAGGTCATTTGATGAGAACCTCGAGACGTGACACACCTCTCTGACTTTACAGGTCCTTACAAATATAAATAAAAACAGCAAGCTCAAGAGCTAAACAGTGAGCATGAGTAACTTTCCTTTGTCATTGTTGTCTCAAACTCATTAGGAGAACACAAATCGCTGTACTACTGCGTCAGCGCGATATGTCAGCCTTTCAATAGCTCTCGCAAGGCGAAGTCGTGCTTGAGTAAAATCTCAAAGAAGTCGATGTAGAAGAACGGATGAAAGTCGTCGGATGTGGTGCGACGCTGGGCTTTCGAATAACACGCTGGCGCTTTCAAAAGGGGAGGAAACGAGCTCTGTGCAACAAAATGTTCATTTTCATAGGCGATGTAATTAACTTTGCCATGGTAGGAGGGACTGTGCTGAATTTTACATGAGTTTTCAAACCAGACTCGTTGTGCACCAACAGCGACATACTGTTCTGGACCTTTTTTCTTCATTTAAACTTAAAATTGCGTAGCTGCACTATGAGATTCATTTACTAGAGAGGGAAAACAAATCAAATATGACTGAAGAGCCAGACACGAGGTTCAATATGGACAAACATGATTACAATGATTTTAAGCAACGTAACAAATTCAAAATTGTGCACAAGTTAAAGACCAATCTGACAATACATATCTCTTTCTGTTAGAAAGATGTAATTACAGATAAAGTGCAAGTCAAAGATATAAAGATATGTCCTTGTTTTGGTGTGTAGGATAGTGGTTATAAGGTGGGAAGCACATCTTTCTTTGATCCAAAGCCTCGATTATAAAAATCCGTTTTCTTTCCTCTCTGTAACCAAAACAAGACAGAAAGCCTTTTATGCCCCTGCTTATAAATTTCTACCCACATTTGTGTGATTACATTATTTGCAGGGGACATGACTTAGATGGGTAAGCTGCAAAAAGAGAAGCTCAAAGGACTGTCTTTTAGATAACAGATCCACACAAATACACACACACACAAAAACATTTCCCTCGCCTTCTTGTTTTCGAGCGGTGCAGCAGGCAGTGAGTGAGCGTTTTGAAAATAAAAATACAAAGGGAGAGGTGGTGCAGCAGAAGCAAAATAAATCACAGAGAGTTTGGAATGGAGTTGGTGACAAATCTGGACAGGTGATCAACAGCTAAGATTTATGACAGCAGAGAGCTGGAGCAAACATTTGTGCTGATTCATTTGACCTTAAAAAGAAACATGCCAGTGTGTTGTGACAGACAAGTTTGGGGATGGAGCAAACCAACAAATATAAAACACATTGATTAACTGGGATTTTGTGATCCTAAATATTTCAGTATTAGTTGACCTTTGATGGAAACATTCTACAAGACATTTTATGAGAAGGAAAAGTAAGTTTAATGTAGAAAAGTACCTGAGAAGGGAAAATCTCAGATCAAAATGCAAAACTTTGGCATTGTGGTCTAAGGTTTTTTTTCTCTTCAAATTATATTTCATCTTCTTGCATCTTGTCACCTTTCAGAAAATTATGTCTTTCCTTTAGGTCTAATTAATTTTTGAAGATATCATGTAAAGTTAATTTAATTCCTTTTGAATGTTTTCCCCATTACCAAATCTAATGTATTTACAGAGTTAACTATAAAGAAGTAAAAAAAAAAAATAATAATTATATATATATATATAAAATGACCTTCAGAGGGTTTTCATATAGTTTTCTATTATAATGGCATTTTTGAGAGTGGCAGAATTTCTTTTAATAACACAAACAGTATTGATAGAAATAAAGAAAGGCATGAAAAGGAGACGAGTTTCGCATTTGTTGTAGAAATCACTACATACAAGGTGACGCAAACAAAAGTCTAAATCATTAAAAAAATGGTTTTGTAGGCTTGTGTTATTAAAAGAAGGCATAAAGTTGGCAAATATTGTAGTGGGGGAAAGGGTGGACTGAGTTTTGTTATGGATGATTGACAAATTTTCCGGCCACACAAAATAGTTTTAGTGACTACAAACGGCCCACAAAATTAAAATTAAACCTTGTCCTATTGCAACTGTTCTGTCAATGTGACATTTCATTGTTTCTACCATACAAAATTGACTGTGAATATCAGTGAGGCTAAAAAATGTTTTCAATACAATTAAATCTCATTGTATAGTTCTTAAAGCAAAATTGGAAGTGTCCATCATTGGCTGAAGCATAAAAACTAGAGGTCAGAAATCTGAAAAAAAAGAAATCATAATTCATTAATTGATTTTTCTGTCAATAAAGAAAGCATTTAAAACGTATATGAGGTCAGAACTTTGCAAATATGTATTCAGATTTTTGTCAGATAGCTTTCTTTTCATGTAGACAAAAGACTTAAACATTTTGGACCAATTTCTCATTTTAAACATAATGACTGAAACTATCTTCCACAGATGTAAAAGAAAAACCACAGAATACTTTGAATAAATACTTCAACACTCTTATTTAAAAAGGAGCATGATGACCAGATCTAATGCTTTGAAAAACTGATGAAATGTTTCTCAGGTCTGAACAAGGTGTGACAGCCATTATTTAAATCTGTGTCATTTCATTTTATTTTTTTGGTCCTCCTGATTCTCCTCAGCAGAGATCTCCATCGACCTTACATCATGTCAGACACACCACCGACCTTCAACCTAAGCAAATGTCTAATCAAGCTGCGTCCCTGAAATAATTTATGAGAGCGAGCTCAGGGCTTCGGTCATTTGTATGCAGATTGTAGCTGATGGGCTCTTCACCATCAGAAGGTTTGCTTCAGATAACATCTGAGGGTTCACTGAGGTCAACGTCAAATAAAAAAAAAAAACATTTGTAAAGCAATGAAGTGATGGATTTGTTCATACCAGTTATGCACCATCAGCTTCTGCACGGCCAACAGGGCGTTGTAACGGACTAGTTGGTCTTC
The DNA here is from genome assembly GCA_903067075.1 of Micropoecilia bifurca. Classification (NCBI taxonomy): domain Eukaryota; kingdom Metazoa; phylum Chordata; class Actinopteri; order Cyprinodontiformes; family Poeciliidae; genus Micropoecilia; species Micropoecilia bifurca. Next base: position 15,139 of record CAEGAF010163487.1, on the reverse strand, counting down.
ATGGTGCATGTGATTCATCACCAGCTGTTTTCCACCCAGCTGCTCAATCACCCTGAGATGGGAGATAATGGGAGAGAGCCTTTATAAACACAACGTGCTATTTTCATGTTTCAGGTCATTCACTGATCCATCATGTAATCTAATCCAGTCCAGCTGAAATTTTCTGTGTATCTTATAATGGGTCGGTGGCCTTGTGAAAGGACATAATGCTTATGAAAAGAGAAACAGTGCTGCATGATGCTTCTCACAATAAAGTACATGATCTAACCAAAGAGAAACAAGGACATCCGTGTGACAGGAGTTTGCATCCGTACCGCTGCCTATCAGCTTAAAAATATCTCAGACCTGTCCTAGTACTGACTGAAGGAAATTCAGAATATAAACTCTAAATAAATACACACGAGAATCTGCCTTAAAATCATACTATAAATAAATAACATTTTGACAAACCTTCATATACATGGAGAAATGAGAAGGTCATGTGAAGAAAGAACACTTAACTATGTTGAGGGTGACATGCTGACATTTTAGAACAGAGTTGAGTTTTTTCTGGCTGCTTTTCGCACAAACACTTCTCAGCATGATATCTTCTCCTGAAGATGCACTTTCACAGCATGAAGTGCAAGGATAGCTGTGTGTGTGTGTGTGTGTGTGTGTGTGTGTGTGTGTGTGTGTGTGTGTGTGTGTGTGTGTGTGTGTGTGTGTGTGAGAAATGGCAGTGGGGGCTGGGGATAGCGAGGTATCTATCAAAAGCACCTCAAGGGCAAAAACTACAACATGAAAATCCCTGTTTTGTTTCAAGTCCATCAGAATAGGAGATGAGGTTTGTTGATGACTGTTTTTAAACTGATATAAACAAAACATATTTTGGGTAAGAACTTGGTTGGATCAAAAAAAAAAAGTATAAGCCAGTAACTTTTGCAGTCCTCCTTTAATCTCCGAGTCAGAAGAAATGTTCAGAGAAAACTACCTGCTGTGTTTACATGTTGCCTCATCACCTGAAGCACAATTTTTTAAAAAAAAAAAAAAAAAAAAAAAAAAAAAAAATCACATAATCATTGATCAGATTACAATAAAAAAGCTTTATCTGAAGATTTTTTGAAAAATCCAGTAACTTCAGTATATATTGTCTCTAGCACAGCAAGAAATAAGCAGAAAATTTGTAGTTGGCAAATTAAAACCAAATAATTATCAGATGCTCTATTTGGAAGTGTGTAAAAAGAAAATAATATTTTTTTTTATTAAAAGCATGAGTTGCTAAATTTCGTACCGTTTCCCACGTGGATAATGTCGCACATACTCTCCGATATCGTGAGCTGCCACGGCTATAACTTGAGGATCATCAGAGACTTCCAGCAGACGTGTCAAGATCCTTTTGAGAATAAGACACAGAAAGAAAGAAACTCCATTATTAAAATGTATTCACCAAGTGAGGATTGATATTTTATACAGGATTTTGTCAAAATCAGAAAAGTATGAACTCTTAAGTTGATGTCACTTTCAAGCAGAGGCATTTCTAACCCATAAAGCTACTATAACACTAAGTTTCTCTAAAGCTTAAACCAAGAGAAATACTTGTGAGAAGTCAAGAAAAACACACAAAGAAAAAAGAAAGGCAATTTAATCTGATGTCTGGGCTGATTACGGGGAGAGCAATGATGGGAAAGATGAGCAGATTAGAATTTTTACTAAATGTCAATACGAGCATTGGGCTGTGTGACTGGAATAACAAGGAAAACAACTAAAGATTGATTCTGTTTTATCTCAGGTGGCCCAAGTCCTCACACTGACACACACAAACTTGACAAACAAGATTCTGGTGGTAAAAGTAATACCAGACACAGGTGTCAACAAAGAACAAGTTGTTGGTTAAATGTTTTGAATTAGGACTCTGGCACACCTACAAGTGTGTTTTTAGGAGAAGAGGGTCGAGCAAAATACTTTTCCACAAAGCTCGGGTGTTTAAGACTGGAGGAACTTGATCAAACCTGCTACCACAACAGAAGGGTGTCAATTTTCATTTCAATTACGGTTTTCAACCTAACATTTTCCGTTTTTTCTTTTTGATATGAAATGTTTTTAAAAAGTCAGACTGATCTAATTCTAGCGGTTGCTCCGCCTGAGATATTCAACATCCAGCTGCTGGCTTTTATATTATGTTAATGTTGGTTATCATCAGTGTAAATGCAGGTGGACAAAAACCAAGCAGCAATTATTAAACATTGTTTTCTTGATTATATATTTTTTGTTTTGGTTTTGACTACTATTGAAATGTATTTCTCTAACCAAACTTTGGTAAAAATAAAGATTTAAAGAAACCAGACTATATTAATAAAACAGTGCATGGTAAATTAATTGATGAGATTTTAAAACTTAATGCAATAAAAATATTTTCATGTACAAAAATGAGATAGAGACAGAAAAAAAGATATTTTGGCAGCTCAGTTACTTTCAACTCGCTTATTTTAGCCAGGTCACCACCAGCTACAAGTATTGTTTTTAATGTAAAGTGTCGGTGCTTTGCAAAGGTTAAACAATTCAGTAAAGTTCACCAAAAGTACAAAGTTCAGTTCAGTAACACCTCGAATGTGAATGTGCAACAATTGCAGAATATATATGCAGTTATTTATGTCTGTTACTATAAGAACAGCTGCATCACTGTTGAGCAGAACAACATATTTTGTTGGTATTTCTTCAAGATTACAAGCTGATTATTTCATCACAAAATGAGAATAATTCATTCTGTTATACTGAATTTGTTTGTACAAAAATGATGAATTGGCCTTTCACGTCCCGATAATTCATTTGATAAGATCAAATAGAATTTACTTTTAATTAAACCTGGATTTATCTATAGTAGCCAACATGAAAGAATCATTTCAAACAGGAATCTTCTGATCTTCAACTGATTCAAAAGGTAATTAAGTCTGCAATTTTAAAGGATACAAAAGTTTAATTTCCCTCTCTTTGTGGGTATCCAAAAAATAATAAGAAGAATACAAGAACTTCAATTATTAAAAGCTAAAAAATCATCTCCTGTTTTGCTGAAAAGAAGGATTGTAGTTAGAGCAAGTCTAATTTATGTTGATTTTTGTAGCGATAACTGAGATGTTTCAAACAAAATAATTTGTATAAAATGTATGAGGCACTTTTGAAATTTTGCAGGATAACATGAGATTTTATTATCCTTCTTAAAAATATGGGGGTTTTTGCATCTGCTGCAAAAAATCTAATTTTTTGCATCACATGCAAGACTTTAATTTTGATAGAACTTTTGGCATAAAAATAAATGTAAAATGACATAAGCTGTTTATTCCATTGATCAAATCTCACATCATTATGCATTGAATAATATTTTCAGTCCTTAGGTGACTGCACAGTCTGCACCTTTAAGCAGTTTCACTCTTACTGCAGTTTCAAAAATAACAATAAAGCAAGTTTCAGGTCAAGGATAAAATTCCCCTTTCTGGTCACAGTAAGGGCTTCTCTTACTTGAGAAGCTCGTAGTTCTTCTCATTCAGGCGGACAGCGTTCTCACGCCAGAATTTCTCCGACTTGTGAACAGGGCTCCATTCCAGACGGCCGGACTTGAGCTCAGAGCTGTACTCATCAAAGGAGCTTTCAATAAAAAAATAAAATAAAATGAAAAACACACACAAGACAAAAAACATTATTATAAAACAACAAGGAAAGACACTCTGTGAATGACCTTTTTTGATTTAGTTTGTGAAACACGAAAGGTGCTTTTATTAAACCCCATTAGATCTGAAGAGGTGCAATGGCAGACAGAGATCATCCCAGCATGTAATCACTGCAGTATTCACAATCATTAAAGTATTCAATCTTTATAGTGTTGAATAATATAATGTCCATAATTCGGTTAAGCTAGGGGTCATGCACAATTGTAATTGTAGATGGCTCTTAGAAAACATCTTGTACATTGAAGAAGCATTTAGAACTAAAAATAAATGGTCACTGATTGCCTGCTATTCATGAAACTGTGTCCACTGAGTACCTCAGATCCTGGACGCTCTCTCCCAGCCTCTCAAGCAGGAACTTAATGTCGTCGGTTATATCCTCGTCGTCGTACTTCTGCTGCTCAAGATTTTCCAGCTGCTTCAGTACCTTGCACTGAATCATGGCCAAAGCGTATTCCTGACGAGTCTCCCTCTCCGCAGACTTCTCCAGCAGATTCTGTCAACAACAATGTAACCAAAAGATCTATTAAGAGGTTTGTCAGGTATGGATTATCTCTGTCTGTTAAAACTTTGAGAACTGATAACTGAAATATATGTTTTGTGGGACCCAATCAAATGTAATATTGACATAACATGACCATTTGTTTAAACGTTATTAAAAAAAGTAATAATCCAGAATGTTAATAACTTAACAGGCTGCATTTCAAAATGCTGAAACTGAAATAGATGTTTATTTCTAAAGTGTCAATTCACAACAAGTCATCTCAGGGCAATTTACAAAAAAATAAGCATCAATTTACTGTCATCTTTCATACTGAGTGTACATGTAGCAACAGCAGAAAGGAAAAACTCCAGTTTACAGGAAGAAACCTCCAGCAGAACCCGGTTCAGTACAAGCAGCCATCTGCCACGACCTACTGGGAGTTTCAGAAGACAAAGCAGATACACAAAAAAGAAACGCAAGAACTGCCAGAAGCTACATCTGGTCTGCCAGAAGAACGCCACACCAGATGAACCGGCTATGAAGCCAATTTTTATTAATTTACAAGTAATAATACCCACTGCTCTTATCATACTAATCACTGATACAATATTTTTTTTAAAATGCCAGCTACTGTAGTACATGATCTGTGTACAAACTATTTTGAATTGTGTCAATTCTTAAAGAGAAATCAGCTAAAATTTGTATTGGCAGCTAATCAGAGTCTGATCAGTGCTTTACAGTTTGGTGTATTTAGCAAACTGTAAATTAAACATCTCAGATTTCAGCGTTGCCTTTGTCCACATATACATAGTACAAAAACAGTTATTAAGAGTCATCTCATATATGCAGAAGTCTGCGAAAACGACACTGGTGAGGTCAGCTGCTATCGTACCTGCTCCAAGACTTTTACAGTATACTAATTTTAGTTTCAATCTTTTTAAATACATGTTATTATTCGCTTGTGAAAATTCTGCTTTCTCTTATTTTGTTTCTTCCCTTTCTTTTCTTTGGCTGCAGGCACCAATAAATTTCACTGTGCTGTGTGTAACCGTGCATGTGACAAATAAACTAAGTTGGTAATTCTCTGTCTTATAATCATAAATCAAGGCACATAGAATCAGTAATACAACCGAAACGCTAATACCATTTATCACCTTCTGTATAGATATTTTCTCTAGAGAAAGGGTTAGGGTTAGTATGGATTTAGGAAAACCATACGTCAGACGTAGAGTGAAAATTGAGTAATAAAGATTTCATGCATGTCCTGACTTTCAATGTTAAATCAACATATAATGGATGTGCATGTCTTAAACCAGTATTTAATATTAAGATTGTGTGTGAAGGGAATAAAACGGAGTTAACCACTAATAAGAAACAATGTTAAAGAAATTCATAAAATTGTTCTCAAGCAAAATAATTAGGAGAATTTCAGAAAAAAAAATATAAACTGAGAAAGTAAAATTTCTTGTAACATTTTCTGGAAAATAAAATAGTTTTCTCAACTTGAAATACAGACATTAAACATTTTATATTCCATCAGGCAGGCAGCGGAGTCTGTATACTGTTATTTAAAAAAATGTTTTTAACCCATCAATAAAATTGCCATTTCTTACTTCTTGTCCATTGTGCTTAAAAAGTGGAATTGTTTTTGTTTTGGACAAATGCACCTTTAAGAAACAAAAAGTGGAAAAAAAATATTGCACATTAATTTAAATAAACTTGTTCTCCCAAAGTCTGACTGGGAGAGAACGCTGCACTGACTCTGGAGTGCAACGTTTGGTGATGTGTTCAAGGACGTCCAGATGGTGAGGATAATTTAAGTCCCTTTGCTCGTCCCATGTGGTGAGCAGAATCATTTGCATAATAAGGACATTTGGGAAAACACAAACATGCAGAACACTGCTGATTATTCTTTAAAGGATTCCATTCGAATAAAAAATAAAAGAATGTGCTGCATTCTGCAAAATTTGCAGAGATACTTTGAGAGTCCTTGAGTTTCAACAAATAAACTTTTTAATTGTTGCTAAACAGAGACATTTTGTAGCTTCTTAGTAGGAAACAGTGGAAAGGAAGTTGGACGGCTCAGGGGAAACCCACTTAAAACGAGTCTCTTCTCCCATGACCACTTGCCACTCACTTGGTTTAATTAGTTGTAACAAGCACTCTAACTCTACAAGAAACTTTTAAGAATGCCTAAAGGAAGAAACCCTTTCCTCTTACAGAGGGATCGTTAAATACTTATATTTTTAAATCATATTTTCTCTACTTTAAATACTGAAAGAGTTCTGGTCAAGATTAATTAAAACAAAGACTAAAAGGAGATAGACAACAGATGGTCATCTTAAATGGACAATGAGACAAAACATATCTTCTGTACTCTATATTCTTTATCCACACTGATCCAGATAAAAGCTATTGAAACCAAATCTGATATCTTTCTAGATTTTGTGGAAATTTTGTATTGAAACCTGCTCTCTCACAGAGCATTTTATTCCATTCAACTCTAGGTGCTAAATTAATTTCGTTTAGTCAAAAAACAGGTGAAGAAAATACCGTTTGACACAAACAGACACATATCTGTCACAGATGAAAATGACTAAAACATAACAGCTCGGCAGATTGAAGGAGAGGCCTAAAATGCGGAGTACTTTCCAGTAAATCAGGGTTTAAAAATCAGCTTGTTCTGGGCTCATGTTTCAAACATGTAATCAGTGCTATTTATCTCACCATTGTACTTGGACCAAGGTCACTCAGTCTGTCTGATGTTGAAAAAAGTTAAGATACTGCTGAAGCTTTTTCTTCTTAAAATCCTACTTCCTTCCTTACAATTTACTCGAAGTGAAATATGAATAAGTTATCCTCTTGAGAACACTGATCATGTTTAGTGGACTGTCAGTTGCACTTTACTTTCAAAAGATGAAATAAAGCAGGCTCGTCTCCCAGTGGATTTATACCACCAGACTTCATTTTGCTCTGCTGGGTCAGGTAATTTTTTCAGCTCATCGTTGTAATTTATCACCATTTGAAAAATGTAGTTAATGAGCAATTTTATCCAATTAGAAGTGACTTTCCCTGTGCATGATAAACTTCAAGCAAGTAATCATTTCTGCTCAAGATTCATTCCAACTACAGTGAGACAAATGTCTTACTTAAGATGAAAGCGTAACTCATCTCATCTGAGCAGCTAGGATAGGGTTTACCTTGAAAACAACTGCTGACTGGAGCAGAAAATAAATATGAAAATAATGAGTAAATACATAAAATAAAATAAAACATAATGCAACAAATGCTCTTTTTTTTGGTCAAATATAAATGCCAAAGTAAAACAAAACCACAATCATAGGAACAGGTAAGCAGTAATGTTTGATTTTAAGTCTTTTTCCTTGAAATAGCAACATGTACTGGGACACAAAACCAGTGAAAAATTCACCACTGACCCTGAAGGCAGCCAGAATGATTCGAGTGACCTTCTCCTTCACAGACTCCTGAAGGATGTCGGACAGGGCGGGAACTACGTTGTAGCGCCTCAACTGTTCACAAAGCTGAGGACTGAAAGCCAGCAGCCATATACAGAAGATCATCTGGTACTGAAGCTGGAAGCCACACTTGTTGCTCAGCACTGCTGTGATGCTGTGACAGAAAAAAAGAATATATATATATATATATATATATATATAATTAAGTAAAAGCTAAAACACGCAAATGAAGCACAAAGTGGTGAGAAGAGGACTCACTCATATCTAATGCCTGTTTACTCAGCCTGGCTTTCACAGCTGTGTACCTACATGCTGTGCATCCATTATCTCTGATGATAGCTCAGAATGAAATATTCAGACAGTCTTCAGATAATGGACAAGTTGCTTAAAATGCTCAGTACAGTACTGATGCTGACAACTAAACAACATTTGCAGAAATGACTCTTAAGTGCAGAGATGTGGACCTTATGGATGCGCAGCAATTAGCACACAAATTGTGTAGTGAGGCTGGATTTACAGCCCACTTCTAGGAACAAAGCATGGAGCCAGTTTGAAGACGCTGAGAATCATTGATCATTTCATTGGAACATAATCTTGAACCACAGGTTAAGACTGGTGTAATCACCTGGTTTAAAAACATGTGTACACACCACAAGCAGAGAGTCATTTACAGAGAAACATCGTTATTAGCTCAGGTGTGAATTTAAAATATGTTACTTTAATATATTCTAAAGTGGAGGGGCTCAGTGCTTTCATAGTTGCATCGAGAGTGCTGCATTTTTAAGTTACATTATCACTTAAAAATGAAATATTCCCACATTTTTTATAATCTGATGGATCTTTAAAGCCATCAGGTTTTAAAGTGAAATCTGATGGATTCACTTTAAAGACTGTGAATCTCATGATCCCCAACACACTTCTCAGGGCAATTCTTCAATTTATGGACAATTCAACAGTAGTCAGATTTAAATATGGAACTTGTAAAAAAATAAAACGAAATACTGCGTATGAATTGATTTGCCAGCCACAAGGACAGAAATTAAAGTTTAGAAATACACATATTTTTCCGAGTTCTGTTATATTTTTCTGTTTTAGCTCAAACCTGGAAAGTACTAAAATTAGTCCTCTACATTTTCCACATTTTTCCAAAGTGTGTAGAAACGCTTTAATCTTGAATAAATCCTGATGCAAAACTGTCAGTAATCAAATTAAGTCAAAACACACAGTCTGTGTAGTCATTTACTAAGTATGGGTCAGTTTCAGATAGGAAAGTGTAGCAAAGATTTAAAACAGCAAAATTATCCGTCATCAACTTTATACAGTACAACTATTAGAGTTTGTAGCAGTCAGAGTTTCTTCTAACTGTTTGAACCATGTTGTAAAGTAGCTAAATCATGTGCTGGAAGTCAATCATTACAGTAACAATTTCTAACATTAGTTACAATAATTAAATTTGAAAATTCTTACCCTAATCAAAGGTCAAGTACAAAATTGCAAACAAAAATCATAAAGTAGCTCAAAATCAAACTTTGCGTGACCTCAAAGTTATTTACAATACTTTGTATGAAGGGTAAATAAAGTTCTGCAAGTTAAAAGAATTATTTCTCACCAGTTGACTCCATCAGCTTCGACCCAGGCAAACCTGTATTCATTGACCCTCAGCATCAGCTGAAGACAGCCAGCCACACACTGAACGTACTGAGAACTCTGCAAAATACAAAGGCAAATCCAAAATCAAGCGAGGAATAAGGTTAGAGCTGCATAGTCAGGGGACTGTTACACATTTAAGTTCAATTCCAGAAAGCACAGAAGAAGGCAACTTCAACCTTGCATTATTGTCACGTATCAAACCAGAGGCAGTGCACATGCAGTCAATATCAACTCATGCTAAAAAAAAAACAAAAAACAAACAAACAAAAAAAAAATCACAGTAGAGTTACGATACAGAGCAAAAGTGGACAAAAAGGGTCCAATTAGACCTGAGTAAAATGTAAAAAAATATTAGAGTGCAGGAAGCTGAGGAAAAAATTAGATTACATTAATCAGCTAATTGAAAGAGGTAGAATAAAAGCAAAAGTCCAGCAAGAGGTTCAGGCAGCAATGAAGACAGAATAGTAGAGGAGCAGACGTTACCTGGTTGAAAATGCAGAGGGGAAGGAAATGGTAAGTTATTAGATAGCTTGCGTGGGCACATTTCTGAGCACACTTCTCAGAATAACTGCAATATGCTTGAAAAAGTATGGATAAGAGATGGTGGGATGCCGCGTCTGTGCAAATGTTACTTCAATTTCCTCTTGTTAGTCTAATATTCAGAGAAAGCTGTTTGTCATGCGCCTTCAACATTAGAGCAGAACTGGCTTCTGGCATGCTTTTCTCCCTCGGACTTTACAGATCAACCTGTGGCAGCAAACACCATGCTGTCTAAAATGGAGACGCCGCTCTAATATTGCTCATGTCTCCGCCCATCTAAAGCTGGTAATGAAAAACTGGAGTGCAACAACCGAATGGGTGAGAAAAGGAGAGAATAGAAGTGGAAGTCCAGCAACAGCTAAGGTATGCCAGCTTCAAACCCAGATGTTTGTCCTTTTCTTTCCGGGTACTGAGTTGACTGGAGATTGACTTTGCTCATACTCACTTCACTGGGGGAAATTGTTCCTGCTCCTGTGCCTGTTTCTGGACCTGAACCGTGCAGATTCTAATAAAAGATAGAAAACAATAGACAAAACTAAAATAAAATAAAATAAAAACTTGTGAGGCAAAGAACCACACAATATGTGCATGACTGAAGATGAAATTCAGGAAGAGTAGAAGCTCAATGGTTCCTTTTGTGCCTGTTGAAAAAAAAATCTAATACAATTTCAAGAAGCAAAATTAGTTTTAAAATCTTAGCTTTAATGCAGATATCTGCCAAGGCAATTCAAGTGTTTAATTTGCAGTCATTAGCCCATCTTCAAGAATAATGAGTCTGCTGAAATCAAATATGAATGAATACACTATTAATTTAGATAATGGTTTTACTTTAAATTCAACTCACAGGTCAAAATGGAGAAGAAATGAATGGAGAGAGGAATTAGAAATGCCTACAGCTAGTAAACTAATTAGGATGGGGGATAAATTGAAACTCTTTATGAGAAGGAAGAAACTAAACCTACAGGCTCACTAGCTTATATCTGAGAAATTAACAATTTGTTGTTAGGAAATAAAAGAAAACAAATCATTTCCAAAGACAGCTAAATCAATTTCAATTATAATCAGCAACATAATACGATGTTTTCATCCATAGTGTCACATGATGATCCAAAAACTGGACCATCACAACAACAGTTAGCCTCCAGATGTAGCAGGAATTGTGTTTTATAAATGCAAAGCTTTGCAAAATGCATAAACTATGCTGTGAATCTGAAACAAAGAAATAAGAAATATTTCACCAAAAAAATTTGCTTAATGTTTAGTTATGACATTTGTTTCTAAGATGAAGCATCTCTTAATTTCTTTTTAAATCATATCTACACTTTGAGTTGCATACCTGTGAACTGAGTTGGCTTTTAATCCAGTTAAAGTAGTAGTTCAGATCACTTCCCTCCATCAGATCACGGCCCCAGGCAGCCAGCTTAGCGATGATCCTCGCAGCCTAAGATGGAGGATGGAAGTTTATATCAACTATTATTTCAACATCTACACCATGTTTTCTTTTTTTTGTAAAATGAATCAAAACTTGAACTGAAAAAGAAAGCGATGCATAGAGATTAAAAATCTATAAAGAACAATTTAATCAGAAAAGTGTGGTGTGCATTTGTATTCATCCCCTTTAACCGATACCATTATATAATTACTTATAAAATATAACAAAAGCTTTGAATTTCTGAGAAAGCACTGCTCATAAAAATATGTTGACAAGACGACTACCATATTTATCTGGCATTCTAAGAAAACAATCAGTAGTCATGTTTGCCATTTTCCGCAAGGTTGTCAAAACCGTCATCCCTGCAGTAAAACAAGGTGGAAGTAGCATTGTTCTTGGTGGATGTTTTTTTTTTTCAGTCGACTATTGATTGACTATGCATCAATCAACAGTCAATAGCAAAACCAACTATTGATTGAGAGAAATCAGAGGGCAATCCTGGAGGAAAAAATGGCAATCTAATCAAAGTGTATTCATACAGTTGTATAGTCTAGTGAAGTAATTTTTTTTTTTATTTAATAGTTAAAACAACACCACCAAAAAAAAAAAAAATCACTGTTCCTAGCACTTTTGCAAAGAGGAAGTTTCAGTCTCTACACATGCAGAGGTGATAGTGACATTTGACTATCACCTCTGGACAGAAGGTTGTTGCAAATGGTGTTTAGAAGACGGTTACAAATGGATGACAAATGTTTCAGAAATGTATTAGCCAAGAAATGTTTTATTTTTTTACATTTCCATTTAAAAACATCTTTTTATTGATCTTTTAAAATAAATCCCCCAAAAACAAGTTTAGGTTTGTGGTTGCAACCTGATAAGATGTTCAAGGGTGAATACTTTTCAACAATCTCAACATTGAATGAATGTTATGAGTTAAGATGAAATAAATGGAACCATAGTGAGGAAATGAAGTAATTTTGTGTTAGCTTGGTGTGTTTTCAAAGAAGCCATGATGATAAGAGTGACCTTAAGAGAGTTTCAACACGGAACAAGATAAAGTCTTGTATAAAGCATCTCTAATTGAAATTCCACAGGCATATACATCAAAAAGATAAGCAAGCTAACGTCTGGGTGCACACGGCATTAATACAAGTTTTCTTTAAAAAAGGCTTTTCAACAAACCTGTTCTAAAACAAGATTATGGTAGAAACTCCTTCTAAGGCAGGACTCACTGAGCATCATGTCTCAGATCTCCATCATGGTAACAGTGACTGTGGCACAAGATGAGACAGGAAAAAAAAATCAACTCTCCAATTTCCTTTTTGTCAAAAGGAGGACGTGTAGGAACAAGGTTGAAATGTAAAAGTAAGACTCAGCATGACACTTGGATTGGGTAAAGTGCTCTGTCACAGATCTCAGGTCGCATTTTGCCCCCCCGCTGGACACCATCTGGCTGCTCTTTGTAATTAGACAGTGTGTGCCGTGTCATAGTACTATGTCTGCCATTAGATGGTCAGTCTTGAATTGAAAAAGAATGGCAGACAGGTCATTACCTTAATTGCTTGCTTTGCAGGAAAAAAAAAGGAAGGCTGTTTTGTGAGGAATTATTGATGGATTTCTAAGATTAGTAACAGAACCATCTGTTAAAGTGACTGGATGTGAAAAATGTAATGCAGTACACCAAGTTGGAGTTGAAAATGCTAGCCTTCTTTTACTATTGGCTCTTAGTCATTTTGTGTCCTTTCTCCAAGAAAGGTCAAGCTGTACACAGCTTGTATCCCAATATAATGTGAATAAACACCATTTCACAGAGTTCAGGTAGAAACATAAGGCACGTTCAATTGGAGAACAAAAAAGAAAGAGTTTTATAAGTGAAAAACATTAAGAAATGTACTGTGATACGCAAGATGACGAAAAGTTCACAATTCACACAATCAAAATAAAAACGCATCAAGCAATTGGTTGGTGACAAGTATTCATTCTCCAAAGAGCTACCAATCAACGCTGACAATAAAATTCCTTGTTGAAGAATTTATTACTAAGACTTAAGGTAAGGATCTAACTGGATTCACTTTATTTGGCCACAACAATTCTGGATCTATCTAAAACTGTAAACAAAAATTAACTTTTTTTTTTCAATAAATGATGATTTACATGTGAATCTGTACAGTCTTGAACTAACAGGTCATGAATAATGAGCTTTGCAATAAAAAAGAAAAAAGTCTAAGGGTCAGAAATACTAATCAGACTACATTCAATGACTAATTAAAACAAAATACTGTGCTCAAGGCATTTGCCAAGCCAAGGGGAACATCCAGCAGAGACAGAGCAAGTTAACGAGAAATCATTATCTAATATAGGACAATCAACCAACTGCTGTACGGTCCCTGCAGAGCTAAATGATGATTACTAACCAATCTGTTTTAGGCTGTCCTGTCTTACAGATAGACTATATCATGTATTTCTCATTTTTTACAGATTTCTAAATGATCTATTGCTGGCAAAAGTAGCAATATTTAGCTTAAAAAGTGGAAACAAAGCAAAACATGTTATAAAAACAACCAAGAACATCCAGCAGAGAAAATTTGGAAAATTTTATAAATAATATTTTATTTACTAGAACCTTGTAAATAGAGAAAGTTGTAAAGTTTTTATAGCTGTTATGTTTTACCTTTTATACCTTCTTAAGTTATTTCTGAATTATTTCAGGGTATCCTCATGAAAAAGGTTGCTGCTACTTGAAAATTTAAGTTTCAAGAAAGAGTATACAACATTGTTCAACTAGATGCGTGTGTGTTTGTGTGAAGGTAACATGGCTGTTATAAAAGATGTTTCCTCTGCCAGCTTCCCATCCTTCGATCAAATCTATTTCTGTTATCTTTTGCCAAACTTTACCACTCACTCTTTGCCATTTACACACTGCATTGAAATACATGAATCAATAGACAAGGTCACCTCCATCTATAGAGACACTCCTTCCCCAAGGTTTCGGTACAAACATGCCCTTTTATTTATTTCATACTGAAGACAGAAGTTGGTGTTGGGCGTCGTGACTGCTTTAATGCTCTGCAGGTTTCATATGCTGCAAACTGAAATGCTCCATGTTTTGAGAATCTTCTCAATCAAAGCCCATTTTAGTCATTTTATTGGTAATGTGTGAAGCAGTCTCGTTCAAGACAGAAATATTCCCATAATACCCTGGACTACAATCTCCCAGTTCACTGCTGATTTTAATCTAGAATGTTTCTATTAGCTCCTTACCTGACTACAGTACTTACACTTTCTTCTTTAAAACACATGAGAATAAATTCTAGTACATTATCAATTTGCAATACGTTATAAAATAACCCAACCAGAAACCCATTTTGACTTTAACTTAACTAATGTGTTGTTTTAATGTTGTGTGTTTTATCTAGAGTAAAGGACAGCACTAGGGATGTGCCGATCAGGTTTTTTTTCTGCCGATATCGATACCGATCACCCCTGAGGGATGATCGCCGATACCAATAACCGATACCAATCACATGATTATTATTTATTTATTTTTTATCATAAACACTACTGTTACATTATGTGGAAAAAGGAACCATGAATTAACCTTAATTTAGACAAAAACTTGTTTTTAATAACTTTTTCCAAGAAGAAAACTAAACAAAACATTGTGCAAATTGTACTGCTATCAATAATACTATCTTTAACAGACTGAAAACATATGAAGGCTCTGTGCAGAGATCATGCACTTTTTCTGAAGAGGCTAAATAATCCAAAGAGCCAAAATAAACCCTCTCAACATTGCCAAAAAGTTCAAGTATAAAACTTAACATTCAAAGGCAAAAACAGGATCCATTGCAATAAACAA
>CAEGAF010163473.1:0-41881 GCA_903067075.1 Micropoecilia bifurca | reverse complement strand
TATTAGCTTCGTTGTGTTGATGCATTTTGACCTGCTTCTATTTTCCGCCGCAACACGCAAACGTCCCCATTGACTCATTGCATTATAGTTACACATCGCTTAGCATTTGTTGCTGCGCGTTTGCGCCATGAAGGAAAGACGAGAACAGCTGGACAAACAGGCTGAGAAATGAGATGCAGGTGATCGGTATCGGTAACAGAGCCTATGAACGGCCGATCCCGATAATCACCAATTTCACGAAAATCGGCCGATTATGATCGGTGACCGATCGATCGGCGCACCTCTACTATACATACATAATTTTGATAAATATCTGTTTATGTTTTCTGTTTTTTCTCACATAAATCTTTGTGAAACACTCATATGGCTCCAGGCTTAGATTAAACAATTATTTCATATTTCACTAGAATTGTATTAATTTCCACAGCTGTCTCATATAGTTGAAACAATTTGACTTATACAATTTAAATCCTTACTGAAAAATCAACAAATAATCAGCATAAAAAGCGACACTCATTCTGGAAGGTTAGGCTTGAGGTTTTTCCATTTGTACCTTCTTGCCTGCTGCATGTGTGAGGCAACCATCTGACAGTGAAAACTCAGAACCATTTGGGCATGTGGCGAACCTCTAATGTCCCTGAGAAATCTCAGGACTGCAGCGCTCTGACTGTCAGGCTCTTTTCGGCTTGATGGGCGTTGATGAAATTATAATTTCTTCTCCCACCCACACACCTCAACCTGATCCTTTTTTCTGGCAGGAATGCTGACACATCCTTCTTGTTTCATTACACGTTTTTTTTTAGCAGTCTACATTTTCATTTTGACAGATATTTTTTCTCCACTGATCGAGGGGGTGGATGCTCATTTTCCATTTTTTTTCTCCAAGTTAAGAATAGTATGATTACTTTCTTGCTGGTTTTGTTTGTTTTAGCTTATTTCTGGGAAATACTTTGTAGTTCCTCGAGCGTCTTCTAAAAAAATGTTCTATCTTCTGCCTTTGCCCAGGCCTTGCAAGGCATGATCTGAAAATGGCTCAAGTTGAGCTAAAGTAGGAGGCATTACTGGAGGCTGATGGACAAACCACAATGACTCTGGCACATGAGGCAGTGGAGGGACACAGTCTTTGATTCCACCATTAATGTTGTTCTCTCTCTCTTCCTCTTTCTCTGTTGCTCTCATTGTTTTCCATCCTGGAAAGGATTTTTATGAAGGCAATGACCCCTACACCGGTTCATTCACTATGGATGAACAGATGAATGGCAGTAAATGCAGCTCAGATGTTTCCCTCTTTTTTCCTGAAACCTCACACTCTGGGCCCCCAGATTAGCATTCAGACAATCGCTCTCACATCCACCAGCACACCTGTGGTCCTCTTTTAAACAGCACTGCTGTTGTGTGCACCTTTGCTTTCCTTTCAGCCTACTTTTTGTATGTGTGTAAAAACTCAAGCAGCTGTATGTGTAGGCATGAGTGGCTCATATCCAATGCGTGTGGGGAGCTAACCTTTGGGGGTTTTGAACTTGTCATAATATGATGACTTCATTTGATAAATTTGCTTTTGTGTTTTCACCTAATAAGAGGGGGGAAATGTGCTGTCAGAAATGGCATCATAATGCAGCTGAACAATGGTAATTACAGCAGCTGCTGAATCTGTTTCATGTTCTACCTTGTGGAAAACCAGCTACCCAAAGCTCAGAGTCCCACACAGTGGCTTTAATCTCACTCCTACTTGCACACTTTGAGGAAGAACGTGGGAGGTGGTGTGATTCCTGACTATATCAAAGTAGGCTAAGCAAGATCTGGGAACACAGCAAAAAAAAAAACCCACTTCTAAATTTGGCTGCATACAGGACTAAGAACACCTGAAATGTTTCTTTTGACCTCTGAGTTTCCAGCAGAGTAAGCAGCTTCTTATTTTTAGAGATAGATGAAGTGAAATAGAAGTTGTACAAAAAAAATTAGGAAATAAGATGAAAATATTACATTTGGAAAAAAAAACAACTCCTTTTTATAGATGCATTAGCTTTTTTAATGCACACCTTGATATCACATATTCCATAGATTTGATAGAAAAATAAAATATTTTAAAGATGTGCAGTTCTAGATTTCCATAATTACTTTTTGACAACAATTGAAGAATGAAACAAGATTCAGTTAAAACCTTTCTACCGTTAGCCAGATGCATGCTTATGGACTAAAGCATTTTATGCTGCATTAAACACAAGTCACCAAGCATATTAAAGGCAAAATTCATGGTAATAACATAATTGGTTAACATTTATTGCTGTAAAAGCAGTTCTTCATGACTTGTGTATCACATTCAGTAATACTGCAATCATAAAATGTGTGATTTATTGTTCAGCCTTAATAGTAATGCAATTAGACACTTTAATAATTTGCTTGTGTCTTTGGCGTCTTCACTGCTTTCTGTTGGAATTTGTTCAATCAGATTGATGATTAGGTAAGGGAGAACACACTAAAACCATTTTTGGAAATGTACATGAAAAATCAAGATTTGAGCGGTGAATGCTTAATTAGCAAAATCTAACGTTTTTTTACCGGATCTACTTTTATGTCTTAGTAAATGTAAATACATAGATTCTTCTTTCATCAGGAGTTAACATTTGGAAAATGGTCACAATCCAAAGAAGATAGGCACCTTGACTGAGGGCGGCTTCAAGCTGCCTTGTACAAACCTGGTAGCAGTTGATTTGAAGAGTGTTTTAGTTGTCGCATTTGAAATGTATTACAAATTATTTTCCGTCTTTTAACCTCGACTAGGTTTACACCTCTCACCTGTCATCATGGAGGACTAAAAATGTACATTTTGCCTGATTTGGTTCAGGCTTTTCCTTCACTGGTTACATTCTCGCCTTGACAGGGCAAAAGAAATGAATATATACACATGCATGCAGAGTAAGCTCCAGTAATAAAATGCTTGGCTGTCAGAAGGGCTTAGAACTGTTTTAGATGGTTTCCTCTTATATTCCCTTCTAATAAAAACAGGATTACCACACCCCAGCCTCGACATGGGGCTGTAATACAGAGGCATGACAATGACAGACAGTTACACATGGAGCTGAGCCTTGAGATTCACAGGAACAAGCCTCCAGAACAAGAGCAAAGCTGCCTTGCATTGATTTGTCAATTTGGAATCAGTCTTTCCAATAGCTGGCTTTAATTCTTTGCTTCCACTGTCTGGGAAAATAAGAAGCTGTTTGACATTAGGAGAAAGTAAACAGAATTAAATAAGCATTGGATGTGCTTCCTATAAAAAAGACAGATACATTTTTGAATATTTTAAACTAATTTACCGTTTGTCTAGTTAAGCATGTCATACCATAATTACCGTTACATGTACTAAACTAAAATGCAAATGAATTCTAGGATTCAGAGCCGCCCAGCCTTGTGTTCATACAAGATCATATGTTATTTAAAGCATTTGCTAAAGGTTTTAATGGCTGTGGGTGACTAGTTAAAT
Source organism: Micropoecilia bifurca (assembly GCA_903067075.1). Classification (NCBI taxonomy): domain Eukaryota; kingdom Metazoa; phylum Chordata; class Actinopteri; order Cyprinodontiformes; family Poeciliidae; genus Micropoecilia; species Micropoecilia bifurca. Next base: position 38,400 of record CAEGAF010163473.1, on the reverse strand, counting down.
TGCAACAAGAAATAAATGTTCCTTGCACGTTACACAAATATCCTTGTAACTCAATTTACACAGCCATTTTCATTTAATCATCAAAATAACTTACTGCGGTCATGGTTGTATAGATTTGTACATTGCACATGTGTTTTCTTTAATTAGAAAATCAACCACTCAACACTCTCCATCATTATTTATCACTACTACACTCAGCACTTATGGAATTCACTGTGATACGAATCCCAGGTAAAATGCATTATTGATAATATTTAATGATGCAGAATTAGCATACGGGAAAGACTTGTGCCGTGCCTCGAGCGCTCTGCCTTGCATAACATTTGGATTTTTTTTTCTTTGCCAGGCTCTCCCTGTGTTGTAATGAGGAATGTGTTTACGCACTCTCATTTCCACTAGAGTAAAGTAAAGTGCCCTCAGGCAGAGTCAGAGCGTTGAGAACGTTCTCACTCAGAGATGATGTGAGGATGTGCATCGTGAGAAGTTCTGCATGTCGGTTTGAGGTTTTTCCACATTTGTGTTCCAGTAAATTTACGTAGGCTGCATTGTATTTTCTAAACAATTTTTGATAGAACATACATTCCATATCTTCATTTTTACTCTATAGGTCCTTGTTTCTGCATTGTACTTGACATTGTTCTCTATAATCTTAACATAACAGTTTCTGTGCAAACCGACTCTTTACTTTTATGTTCTTTGCAATACTCCAGTGACCTATTTTTAAAGTTTTATAGTAAAGACGTGCTTCTCTTGTTTGAAAGATGTATTTTAACAGGATGATGCGTGTTTGTGTGTTTCTTTCTACTTCCAAGTCAACCTACTTTTCCTTCAAGCTGGAGTGCAATCGTGAATGTGTCCACCTTGCTTTGTGCTGCCAAGTTTACTAGACTCTTCCCATAGAATATTTTTGGTGCGGCGCTTTTACTCCCGTTCTTTGCCTTCCAAGTCTGACACATTTCCCTGTTATTAGCTGCAATGTTGCCAGAGAAATCAGAGGAGAGGAGATCAGAGCTTTATCCTTGTTTGCCTCCCTCCTCATCTTTTGTTCTCTGCACCTGATATTGTAAAGGAGAAACTGAGACATTGAAGAGCGCAGTCCAAAACTGGCAGGAGGGGAAATGAAGAGACTTTATCGCTCCTGATACATTACAAATTGGGTTTGCAAGGTTACTTGCAATACACCACTCATCTCTTGTCCCTCCTCTTTTACAATCATCCTTTTTGTGTTGCATCTATCACCCCAATTTCCTTCGTTCTTTCTCCTTTTTTTCCCTTTAATTTACCTTCTTTGTCTTTTTCCTCCCTCCCACAGTGACACAGCCATGAACAGAAAGCTTAAATCGATGCCATTGCTAATTTTTCAAGATGCCTATAAAACTCACCAAAGGCACATCCTTTTCTCTGCCAAATAATGTAGTGGATTTCCACTTTCACTAGAGATGTGTTTATTACAAGCCGCCATTTTTGTTTTCTGTGTACTTGATTGTTCATAAAATGCCAGATTAACCCGGTTAATGAGGTGAGAGACTAGAATCAAGCAAGAGAAGAAGCATAACAGATGCTTTGTCTGATTTCTGTCTATGGATATTTTCCAATTAATACTTTAATGAAAAATTCCATTTAATTTGAGGAAATTGTAACATTATCTAAAATATATAAGCATAGAATCAATTAAGTCATGTAATCTCTTTGTCAGTTTGTAATGCAGCTTCGTAATGAAAGCAATGAAACAGGCTCAGTACTGTAGAGAAAAAATAAATAGTTTGATACCTGTTTATTCCTCCTCACATCTGTTCCCCTAACATTTTTCCTGCAGATTGATTTTCTGTTTAAATGCCATTGCCAAAGGGGGAAAAACCGCAAAACTCATCTCTCAGGTAGCAGCACCATTATGGGACTATAAGTGAGGCAGCGCATTATGTCTTCAACAATTAATCAAAATCAATGAAAGAAGAGAAAAAGGTAAATGGACAGAGCTGAATTTATGTTCAGTAGCTGTACAGCTTTATTTGCTTTGTATATTTTTTAATGTTTGACTCTGTTATTGTTTATTAGTTATGTCCTCTCTGATATGTGATGCTGCCTTTTATTGGTCAGGTCACCTGGGAGAAAAGGGTTTTGATCTCAATGTGTGTTTTGTCTGCTTTGAGAAATGTTTAGGGAAAAGAAATACTAAAAATTTTACTTATTTTAATCCCCTAAAAATAACTATTATTTCTGCTTGGTGAGCATACAGGTCACTGACATCATAGGCGGTAGAAAAGACTGAAACAATGACACAAGATAGGGATTGACAGGAGTTTCTAGCTGATTTTATTGCCTTAAGAAAAGACTGTTCTAGATGAGCAGCTTTTCAATGTGGGCTCTGAAGTATCTTCATCTATTGTGATGGAATGTTTCCCAGAGCAATAAAAGTCAGGTGGAGTTTGGAACAACAAAGATCAGAATGTTTTTGTCTTCTGTGTTTGAGCCAGAATACGACTGAATTCACTGCATGATCACAACACACCTACATGTCTTTTTATGTGGTAATTGCTTCTTTCACTTGAAACTTTTATGTGCATTAACCAGCTAAGAGTGACGAACTCGGAATATGGAAGTTGGGAGGATTTATATTTTATTCTGCCAAAATATAATTTACAACATATTAAATATAGGTATTTTGTTTTTCAGAGAGCACATAAATGTTTTCCTCTTCTCTTTTCTATTTTTGAAGGGGGATTTTATTACTCCTTCTTATGCACTCTACATAGTCCAGAATTGACGATGAACAATCTTTCTTTTAAATGATTTTTAAAAATTCTTACTTTTTATTTTTGTGATAAGATTTTGACCATTTTCTACACATCCATCAGTTTCCTTTGCAGAACTCACTATCTAGATATTTGTTACATGGCAGGTTATATTTAAGCCTGTCAAAGTTTAAATACATTGTCTCTTTTGGTCACATTACTTGATAGTTCAGTTCAAAGATACTCAGATTGAATACAGAAGAGTGAATCTCAGTTCAGTCTTGTGATTAGTGGTATCAGGGGTGACGGACACAAATAAATTTAAGACATTCCTCATGTGTCAAAACTGAGATGCATGATTCTGTTATTAAAATGTCAGAATATTTCATAGTTAAATGACATCTATCCTGCTCTGTGTGGCTGCAGTCAACATGACTTTGTTTAATTTGCATGGCATTAAAGAAGATCTCATCAAGTAAATGGTGAATAGCAAAATAACTTTTTGTAAGAATGCAAGAAAATTTGAATATCCCCAATTATTTTTCTAACTTGACTCTGGAACATTATTAAATTGTACCATCTCGCTTAAAGGCTTCATATTCAGGATGCAATGCAGCTTAAGTATTCTCTTATCCTCCGGTTAGTAATACTTGAGTGTGTTTACTTAAACTCAAGGCTATTGTGCAGTAGAACGTGTGAAATGCAGACTAAGAAATTTAAATAGTTTATTATTGCAGTGTCAAAATAATAAGTAATAAGCACATACTCATCCTATTGGATTTTAAAGTCAGAGTTGGTTAGAAACCTTCAACTTCCCTCTTGTTTGAATTTCAAAGATCCTTCTGTTTATTTTTTTTGTTTTGTTTTTCAATTTGTAACTTGGATATTTTGACCCAAGAGTTAAAACTTTGCTCAAAATCAAACTCCCTCCTTCTGTCAAACATAAATACATTAATACTGACTTTCGCCAGCTAATACTGGCGAAAGTCAGTATTAACTATGGTTTATCCCTCTTGGTATTGTCCTTATTTATGATCTTATCTTACAAGCTAGTGTCCATTCTATCTATATACACTATATAATTCTCAGTAAGACTCTTGAACTGGATAAGTGTCAGCAGAAATATCCCGGTTTGATATACCTTGATTTTCCTCACCCTGCATAAACAACAGGAAATTGTGAAAAAAAAAAAAGGTTCCAGACAGTATAATAGACTCTGTGCTGGTTGAAACTGTGCTTTATTTGCTCACAATGTGTTAAAAGCTTCAGCTTCAGCTTATAGCCAGTAGTTATCTTTCTGCAAAAAATATTGCTTGGGGACATGCACACACACCTATACACAAATAGATAGCGACGTGGATCTCTGCTGGTGGGCCTCACCATGCCAGGCCAAGGTCGGCGCAGCTCGCTGTCCTGCTGTTAGCCTCCTGGGCATGCAGAGTTCAGAAACCTCTCGGACTGTGTCTTTCATCTGTTCTCTTTCTAATGCGTCGCACCCTCTTTGATCAAATTAAAAATATATTGATTCATTATATCAATGTTTAACCACATTGCGACTTAAACTCTATTTGAACTCTAAATCAGGTTACTGTAACTTGGTCTGTCTGGTTTACATTTCAAGCTGTGTTTTTATTAAACGAGAAATGACTCAAACCAGACCGGAGGGACTTGCTGGCCTATTAATTGCTGCCTACGCACATACACATTTAGATACTTGTTTATGCAACACAGTCATACATAAAAAAAGGGAATAAATCACACACTCTAACACTAATGTACCATACTGTTCTGACCTTAATCTGGGCTGCTGCTGGCTTCCTAATGTCAGAATGTTTTATTTGTGTATCCAGCTATATGACAACTGTTTGAATGCGCCTGCAGTGATGATCCCAGTGAGACTCTGCATGACTTTTTCACATCGAGATGTGAAACATTAAACACTACCTTTTGTGCCTCCCAACCAATGCCTGTGGGATCCACTGCAATAACAGATAAACTACCCAACCCTCTGAAATCATTCTGTTTCACTCAAATAAATCTTCTCAAATTAAATCTGACAGTGCAGTGGTCTTCAGAGAGGTGTCAGGCTCAAGATTCCTCTAAATGCTACATTAATGGGAATAACAAAGGATTTATTCATAATATCTGTCTGAAAAGGATAAGGTTCTGCATAACAGGTTCAGTCTCTTCACATCCAAAATAATTGCAGATCATCCCATCAGTGATGAAGGAAGACTGGAATTACCTTTTAACACAGATGGAAAGTTAAGGCTGGATTGTATCTTCCAAGAAGACAAACTGAAGGATTATTCCTTTGTTGCAGTCCAGACATCAACTCTTAACTGTTTAAAGTGATGTTTGCATTGTCTTGTCTGAAATTGGATCCCAGAGGTAGAATGTCCTGGAAGGATGCCCAAATAATCCTCTCATAGTAACACCGCCCGCCTCATTGTTGGGGATCGTCAGGCATTCACTGAAAAGAAAATGATATACTGACCCTCCATCCATCCATTTTCTTAAACCTTTATCCCATTGGGGTCGGGATGGGTGTTAGTGAATATCTCCAGCTGTCCATGGGTGAGAAGACAGGACCTGAACAGGTCTCCAGATTCCTACCCTCCAGTATACCATAAAATTCTTGATTTTGTGAGGTCTGTTTGGCAGTAATGGTATAACTCAAGTTCTTTATCCAGCCTAATGGGACCTGTGCATCGTAGAATGGGAACCGTTCTGAAATTGACTCAGGTGGGCTGAATGCAAATGCACATCATTTGTTAAAAGATGAATGCAATGTATTACGTTCCTTCCACTCCAACATTATGCACTACTGTGAGTTGGTCATCAGATAATATCTTGATAACATAGATTAAGATTGTGGTCTGCGGCTATTACCTCTAATGCCCAGTTTTAGAGACTCATCAGATTGACTGATTACATAAGCAATGGCTACTGAGCCATTGAAAGTGGAGACAAATATGGAGGTTCAATATACCCCTGATACAGTTGCATACAGTGCAAATGAAGGAAATGATGGTATGGTGGGCTTCCATTCATTCCCTAGATGCCCAATGCTGGCAAGAACAGAAGGTCCTGCACACTTGGATATCTCTCTTTCTTTTTCTTTTCTATTTTTCTCTCACTCTGAGACACACACACACACACACACACACACAAATCCAGACATGCCCCTTAATAACCTTTTCATTCTTTGAATCTGCTCCCAGGTCTGGGTTCTGGCTTTAGTCAAAGCGAAAATTGAACCCTACAGGAATCCTGTAGATACTTGCCAAAAAGACCGGGACACAAATGGTGGATGAGCAGACATGTACCTGTGTCTTAGAGATTGCCCTGTTAAATATTTTCAATACTTCACTAGTATGAATACCATTTGACTTGTAAAGCAAATTCCCATCTTCAGAGGATCTAGAACATTTTGCCATTTTCTCCATATCATCTCTGTTAAAGTGCAGTAACACTACACAGCATTGACCATGAGTTATTTCAAAAGGAACAATGAACAAAATAGCATATTTATTGATTAAAATGAAGGAATCAAGTTTATGTGCATCAGGGGTCCCATGTATAGAGCACTTAACTGGGGCTATTAAATCACAGCAGGGAATGAATTTTACTGTAGAGTACTAATGTGTCCTGGTGTGACCCAGTGTGTGTGTAATATAGCAACAGGCTGAACATAAATGAGGACTAAATATTCCATTTTGATTGCATTTTGCCCTCTCTATGATTACTGAAAAAATATGGATTTAAAATGAATGCTTTTTGGGGGGATATTTCACCTCAAAAGAGTTATCTGACATTTTAATGTATTGCAAAATATGATTCTGGGCATAAGCCAAACAGGAGATCTGCTGCAAAACATTTCAGTTTTTTATTGAGAAGATATGTCATCAAAAACAGAAGAGCAAATGGTTAACAAACCTTTATTGGTCCTTGTCCTTGCGAACCAGAGTAGAAAGAGTGACTTCTGATGTGATTTAATCTCTCCTTGCTTCAGTCATGTGGACGCAGGCGGTTTTAGAGAAGAAAAGCTGTTTGAATCGCCGCTCTAATCAATAAGCCATTAGCAACCAAAGAAGCAGCTGTTGTCAACGTTTGTCCCGGAGACCTTGCTTTCACCCTGGCTGTTGGATTTTCCCTTTGCGAACTCCCACAGTCGTGTCATCTACTCAGACAGGTGGACTTTTGGATCAGAGCCTGCTTAGAGCTTTGTTCAAGTTGTTCCTTCACAGATGCAGTTTTGCAAACATGGCAGTGAATCGTGAAATGAGATTTCTCTGCTATCATTACTGAACCGAGAAAGAAAGTCACATCTCAGTCTGTGGAAATGCCTCGCTGCTTCTCCCCCGTTTGCCGCTTCTCAGGGCAGGCATGTCTAACCATCACTAAGACAGATCGATAGGGCTGAGCTCTGTAAGCTGCCGGCCGCCACTACAGGAAATATTGTATGCTGTAATGAGATGGAGATATTAAGCTGTTAAAGAGGCCGGGCTTAAGATAAGCAGTAGTAGGACGTGATTAGTGTAATAAAGAAAAAAAAAACTTTGTTTGCTTAGGTTTTACAGCAAGACAATCTTTGATCTGGTTTAAAGGCTGCAAGGCAGAATAAAGGCATCAGAGAGCGCAATTCTTTCCTGTAATGATCATTGAGAAGTGAACTCACCAGATTTCTGCTCTTCTACCGAGTGGCTTATTGAGCTGGACTCTTTTTTTTTTCTTTTTTTTTTACCCAAATCTAAATTGATTTAAATGGTTAAAAAACCTTTTAGATCTGAACCACCTATACATATTGGATGTATGAAAAAACCAAAAAAAATTTGTAACTACCCTTTGCTTTGTTATTCAAAGCAGATAAGTAATTTTAAATGCACTTTTTGATAATAGAAATGCTACAACTCCCTCACATAACTGAAATTGAGAACCGTATACAAATTATTCATTCATACAAGAATAATATTTTTCTGACTAGTTTACACATGCTCTAGTGGGATCAAGAGGACACGACATATTTTCTGCCATGGCTACAACCAATAGCTCAAGCAGGGAGTAAACAGCCACACCACCAGGCTAACAGCAGTTGTTTGTGAGCATAAAGTCAATTTGGTCACAGTGTGTGATCTTTAAGTGTTTGTTGTTTTTTTTTTTACAACTTTTACAAGTATTTATATTTAATTACATAACTGTGGTTGTAAAAAAATAATTTGTGGACTGATTGTTTTTGGAGGGTTGGCTTATTTAACAACTGCAAAGCTCACCAACATCAAAGTAATGAAGCAGGACAGACTGAGAGCGTAAAGTTCAACATCTATCTGAATGCTTTGATTTTTAGTGTTTTGAATCACAGTTTCCCTTTCAAAATGTTTGTGTCTGTGGTCATTTATAGGCTCTCGACAGTACTTTGATTAAGTTTGTTAGGTCTTCAAACTACTGCTCTGATTAAACAGCTCTTCTGACTTGCTTTTTTCTTGATGAATAAGTCCACAATTAAATATGGTACCCAATATGATGGATACTTTGCCATCACTGTTTTGCATTGCGTGGATATTATGTTATACATTATTTCCCAAGTTTGGTATTCCAGACATGATGCCATCCTTTTCAACAGCTTTCATTTGCATTCTAGGCTGCCTTTTTAATAAGTCTTCACTTTAGGCATTGTAATTAATGTAATTATCTGAAGTATAAGGGAACCACAACTGAAAAAACTGTTGTAAAAGTGAAATAAACAAGACTACTCTTGAACCAGTACGCCTTACAAAGATCATGCATTGTCTTTATTTTATTCCTTTTCTAGATTGCTAAATTGCTAAAGGGAATGTGCATCATTCTGTAATGTAGTTTTTCTTTGTTGGTTTTCCGAAGAAAGGGCAAAATTCCTGTATTTTTTTTAAAGCCAAATTTAATCAACTTGGATTGTCAGGAGTATAGCTTTGATCAATTGAATCACACCTTTGTTGTCTTTTTTGAGCAGGATGAAATAAAGAAAAAAATAGATTCTGGATAATTTAGCAGGGTTCCCCATATACACATCTATTTGCCAGAGGGCATGTTTTGATATCAAAGGCCCAGCTGTCAGCCTTGAAGGTTTAAAAGTGATGGCAGATGATGGTGGATTGAATGACTTCCAAAATCTGATCAAAGATCGAGCCTCACATTTGATGACAGTTTATTTTCTTTTTCAGTTTTCCAGCAATTTAAAGTTTAGAAAGAGTTTTTAGATCAATTTAAAATCCTTTTTTAAGCTCTTCTTATCTTCTATTTTAGTTATAATCTTTCTAAAAACCCTGTAGCTTTGGACATTTTAATTTGTACAGCAGTAATGTCTTCTCGGCTTCTGTAGCGGTCAGAGATGTGATTCCATGCCGTTTCTCCTGACCCAGTAAACTCTCCTATAAACCCTCAATGTTTTTACCAGAGGAACACAGTCTGTACTGGACTGGTACGATCACAAGCAGACATGGAGCTTTTGGGAAGAGTTAATTTGCCCAGGTGACCTGATGCATATGATAGTTTCAATACTTATTCACATTTATTTGACAAATGCATTTTTCCCTTTATGTTCTGTCATAAAATTAAGTATGAAAATGTTTTGATTGTTTTTTTACAACACAGTCTCAGCTTACATGGGAAAAATATTCATTACCAGAAAATTTTCTATGCTAGTAATTGAAAAGTAAATTATTCATACTTCTGTATAATTTCATGTAACCTTAAACAATCAGTTTCAAGCTCAGTAATGGGTTACCTTGCAGCAAAAGCCAAGTATAGAAATGCAATAACATAAAAGTTAAAATTTCTATAGTATGCAATATTTAAGGCCACAGTACTGAAGGTGAACAGAATAAAAGAACATATCTGAGTCCAGGCCCATTTACGTCCATTGCAGCCTTACTGTGGAGGATGAAACGTGTGTGAAAGTGTGTGTATGAATGAGTCAATGACTGATTGTATCAAAAAGCACTTTGGAGTCCTCTGACGTGATAAACTGCTACGTTTACCATCTATGTGTTTTCTTTAGACATTGTAGTTTAATCTCTCTATAATAATAGCCAAATTTGAGAGGCGTTGAACATTCACTCTCCATTTGAAGTTAGTGTGATATAAAATAATACAATTTAAACAGTTTAAGCTATCATCCCCGGAATAAGGATATAGTCCTATGTTTTGTTTTTTTGTATTGAAGCAAAATGCTAGAAGAATAATACATCCACACCCATTTCATAAATGACTTTAATCTTTGTATCTACAATGCAGCGTGTTTGTTGATGGCTTCTTATTTTACATTGAGTTTTCAGTTGAAGTTTATTTATGTAATGTGTATTTTTTTTCTGTAGACATTTTGCATGGGAATTTTAAGAACCAATTTACATTGTATGTATATTTGCTCTTGGATTGGTTTAGAAAGGAAAATAAGGATTTCAAGCAGCTACATCAAAGCAAAACCTCTGTGTTTTCCTTACATGGGACAAATAAACCAAGACTGCCTGTGTTTAAAGAGCAGCAGAAATGCACAACACAGCATTTGCATTTTTACATATGCTGCTCTTTAAAGTCTTAGTCTTAGTTTATTTGTTTCCTATCAGGACACTTTATCAAGTTAGAGTTCATCTCAGGTTTGTGAAGTCTCTTTTTGTCTCTAGAGTTCAGTGTTTTGAAGTTTGTATTTGTTTTTTTCAAAAGGAAACGGATGGAAATGCTTTATTTGTTTTATTTTATGTTCTTTTTTCTTTGTACATTCTCAAAAAGTGTATTTCTTGCTGGCTTCAGCAGATAACCTACTCCTTTGTTTGAATCAGGAGTATTGAGTGGTTTTGTCTCAAAGAGCTGTGTAAGAGTGGAGCTTATCTCTGTTTTTGCCATTAAAGGTGCTTATTACCCCAACTGCAGCCAACTATAATTGATACCTGTCACACAGCTATATTACCAATATACCTCCTAACCTTTCTTTCACCTCTTTTCCATACATTTTGGCCAGAAAAAAAAAGAAAGAAAGCTCAACATGCTGGCTACCTTTCATGCTCCTAATTTGTATTTTCCCAAATTTGCTGGATTGGCGCTTTTAGTAGTTCACAAAATGCAGGACTTCAGAGGAATATATTGACATTCCCTCCAGTGATATTCGGAACTGATCTACTTCAGGAACTTTCTTGGCTTTTTCTTCCTCCTATCTTCCAGCTTTCATCATTTTCCTTCCTGTCCAGTGGTTGAGATGAGCGAAAAAAGAAGAAAAGCCCCTGCAAGGATGGGGAGATTCATTATCTTCTACCCTGCTGTGCAAATTGGGCTGTCACTGCCCACATCTGATCGGCTGATAATTGCGTAGTTCCTTAAGTAATGTACCTTCTAATCTTTTCACAAAGAACTTTTAACATTTTTTTCATGTTTTTTTTTTTTTGCTGGGATCATCAATTCTGCAAATAACTACTGTTCTTTCTCATCCTGTCCCTCACACGTGAAGCTGACCGTCAGAAACTTTTGATATTAATGCACAACATCATTACACTTCAATGTTTTTCTGTCTTCTTTTGTTTTGGTTTGGCCTTTATAGTCCTTTCTTTGCTTGCCCCGCATTTGAAGCTACAATCCACACGAGTTGTTTGCGCTTGCCTGCCAAGGCGAGGGTGGGTGATGTGTATGTGCGAATGTCTGGTCTAAGTGATGGGGAGGAGGCCTTTATAAAACGGTTGGCCCACGTTAGGGACAGAATGGGGGACAGCATTAATCTTAAGAGTTCAAGCCTATAGTTGTCACCCTGCGCAGGTTGGGAGGGAGTTGAGGACTCTGACTTAAGACCCTCCTCTCTGAACAAAGGCCACTCTGTGTGTTTGGAGGAAGCTATAAATTCACAATTTGCCTCTATATATTTTGTTATAATGATTTATATATTGTAGAATCTATAAGAAATTATGATTTTTAAAAAAATCAGTCTTTATAAATATTTAATGAATGGGTGTTTGGCTCTGGTATGAATTGGATGTATAAATAGGAAAATCTTGTAATTCTTGCAATTTCTGTGGAATTCAAAAGGATTGTCTACCAAAAACCTGCTGTAGAGATTTTTTCCCCAAAATTATGTATAGTTTATTTAGATTTTTTTATTAAATTTGTCAATGCGTATTCATAAAAAGTAACCTTTAAATATTTGGGGCTATAACCAGGTGTCATATCCCATTGCTAGTCTCATTAGCAGGTACTTATCAGAGCTTTTGACACATATTACACCTACCTATGTTATTGATTTTGCACAAAACTAACTAAACGTTCCACTTCTGATGTTTAACTACCTAAAAATGCTATATCAGAAAGTATTGTCTGCTTAAAGCAGTGATTTATTGACCCTATTTTTGTTTTCAAGTGAAACCTCTGTCTATATTTAAGCAAGCATGTTCAATCAGCAATTTGATTGTTTTCGTTTTTTAATTCATACAAGTAGAGTTCTTGGTGGCTAATGGCAATCAGAAATAAAAGGACAGGAGAAATGAAAATGCCTTTGCTTGAATTGAAATTGGAATTAAACAAATTGTATGGTTTGACAAATTGTATGGTGTATTATGTTTCAGAGGTTCTGTAATATTATAATCAAGTCATGATCTGACCAAGAGATTAGAAGTGCATAATATGTTTTTAATTGATTAAATATATTTAATCTTCATGTAGTTCAACTAAAATTATTTTATTAGCTTGAATATTTCCCATTCTCAGTGAAAAGCTATGCCTATGTTATGGCAGATCAGATTTTTCTATCAGATCTATATAAAACGACCATCACTTAAAGTCATTTATAGAACCAATACTGATATTGTGGGGTGGCTTTTGGGGAAAAAAATGGAAATGAAAAGTGGTGAATATGGGAAAGTGAGAACGGAGGGATCAATTCTAAACCACCAGCGAAGGGATTATTTTCCTTTCACTTAAAGATCAAATTCCATTTCTGTTCCGCCTTCATTGGGTTTGGACGCTCCCTATGGCCTCTCACACCTCCCACTAATGCAATTAAGATCTATAAGCTTTTCCCAGGAATAAAAAAGGCTGAAGACGGATTCTTCCATGCTTCACTGAAGTTGGGAAAATCTCTGTGTGTTCTTGTGTTTGTGAGTGAAGATGGATTGATGGAGGGGTGGAGCAAGGGAAGCTAATAACAGGCATCTCCCTGCCCCCTCTCCATTCAAACCGTTTCTCCCAAACAGGCTTAAAGAAAAGGTTTTAGCGGTATTTTACCCCCCGATACACACACACACACACACTCGGTCATTTTGCTGCCACGGAAATGCCTTTGTTTGAGACATAGAATGAAGTCAGATTGACTTTTTGAACAAAATATCAGCTATTTAGGCTTTCATTTCACCGCACTCTGACTGCCTTTGGAATACAATGTGTGACGTTTTTCTGAACTAAAAGCTTAATCAGAGAACTAAAGCAAATCTGTCACCTATCTTCTCCATGCTGTTTTACTTTCCTTTTTATTTATTTATTTATTTCATTCAAACTGTAGCATTCTGCTGCAGGTTCAGATGAGTGATGCTTTGGTAATTGAAAGTGAATATAGAGGCAATGGGGTTAACGAGCTTCTCTCCCTCAAATCCAGAAAAGAAGGGAAATAAGGTAGTGCTGTATCAGTTAGTTGCCTTTGAGTTTATGTACAGCAGGAAAAAAAAGAAGCACTGAAAAAATGATTTGTATGTAGATATGTGGAACCCAATGTTGTTTCTCCCCTTTCTTTGATGCAAGCAGGCACTGATAGAAATTTATAAGCTTTACATTAATTAAGGTAACGTTGACTTTAGCAAATCTGGGAAGCCGCGAAGGTTATGGCAAATCTCAAGAACTCCTTTGTGTCATATGGAAAAAACCTAAAGACATTTGGTAGAGGAGAATTATGAACCTCCACCAATCTGGTTCATCCTTGAGTCTAGATCAAAGATAACTGAAGATTAATCCATCCAAACATTTAAAATCCCGACAATATACTGTTCAGGAAGGAGATGTCCCAGAGATGGACGGGTTCAGGGTCTGGTCAGAAAATCAATTATGTGGAAATTTTGGAGCAACATCTCAAGGTAACAGACAAGTAGGTAAAGGTTAGAGACAAATAGATTTTCCAAATGGACAACGACTTAGTGGCTTAAGTATAAGGAAGTCCATGTTTTGTTGTGTTCATAAAGTCCTGATCACCATCACATACAACATTTGTGGGCAGAAAAGGTGTTGAATCAAATTGACCTACAAACCTGACCCAGTTCCTCTGGATCTGTCAGGAGAAATGGGGCAAAACGACACCAAACTACTGTGAGAAGTACCTGTAAGGAGACACGGAGCATTTGTCCCAAAATGGACTCGTTAAAGCAGTCCAAAAAATACTAGGGAAATGGATGGGAATGTCTGAATGGGCAGAAAGTTAAAAATAAACATGCATATCTCTAAATACATGTACATTTTGCTCTTTTTTGTCTTTACATTCTGCATGGCTTATGATGAGAAATTCAGTGAAATTTCCTTTCTTGTTGTTTTTGCTGCTCTGTACCAGTTTTGTTACAACCAGTACGGTTGGCTTTTTTATGTATTCAGCATTGATGTGGGCAGTGTCTGAGAAATGTGGGCTGCAACTGGGAGGATAATTTGCTTTTCACAGATGCGGTTTTATGCAGATAGTACTGAACTAGTGCACACCATAAAGGTTAGGGAGATATTAGGTTCCATACAAATGAGGACATTGCTGTATGAGACACTTGTCGAAGCAAAAATTTTCCCTCAGCCAAGTGTGCAAAGAATATGTATCCATGTGGCTTAGAGGTTTGTGGTTCTCTGCAGATACAAATGTCTGTGTAGAGTAAGTACAGAGGGACAATGCTAAAGTTTCACTTGTAGTATAAATGATTTAATTTAATCACAAATTCATAATCATTATATATAATAAAGTTACGTCAATCAAAATTATAACTATAATAGCCTAAATGGACCACAGACGTGTCCCAAATTCTTGTAGAAACTTAAGTTTTTACATGTCCTTTCTATCTACAAGTACATTTAAACATATAGCTAATTGTGAAAAAACTAACTCTAACGCCTCTTCCAGCATCAACAGCTTGCAACTGCCAGATTTTTGTTAGCGATACGATTTAGCATTTCCGTTTAGCACATTGACCAAATTTGTGATGAGTCCATTTCCGCTCATCATCATGGGTGAAAATCGTCCAATTCCGGTAACCAGGTGATTTCTCAGTGGATCTCTAATCTATAATGATATTGATTGGAAAAGGGTTCTCCAAAGTCTTTTTTCTGCACATATACTGATCAATATTTTTTAATTAGGTTGCAATTGAATTAAATATGTAATTACTAAAAACACTTTTTAATTGAAGCTGTTTCATTGGAGTTTTAGTACCAATGCTTAACTTGATGTTTAACAGCAGAAGAATTAACCCTTTTTTACTCCTGAGCAAATGTTTGTCATCCTGGATGCAGGATTATAGTTAAAAAAAGATCTAAAACATGATGTGGATGTGTATTTAAAGTATTTGGTTGGGGATTTGAGGTTATTTCTCCTCAAAGTTATTAAGTCAGCTTGGACAAGGATGAAAAAGTGAATAAAGCTTAAATTTTAAGTTATATGATCAAAATATGGAAGGTGAATCAGTCCTACAAAGACACATAAATGAAATGCAATAAACGTCTTTTTGTTTTACAGTTGTATGCATCCATACACAATATTTCTCAATTTAAGTTGTTTTTTTCTTGTCTTTATGAAAATCGTTCAATAATTCAGACCATTTCCTCCCCTCTCTTCCGACCCTCAGCTCATCTCTGTATGATTCAAAGATGCCATGCAGCTCCCTGCTGGTGAGCTGCAGTTCCATAGCCTTTCTTAGAGACTCGTTGGTAGGAGTGGGGGAAATCAGCTGTGGCCGAGCTGTAAATTATTCCTCTGGAGGCCTAAAGGGGTGCAGCCTATCCCTCGTTTTCGTTCACCACACCTTTATGAAGAACCAGTCGGCTCCTGTGGGCCCCTTATCTGTCAGGCGTTAAAGGCCCCAGTCAGGCAATATCAAAGACGGACCACAAAAAGACTGTTTAGTGTGCAGGGAGAGAAAGAAGATGGACAGATGGGGGAAAAAGGGACAAAGAGACAGGAAGGAGCATGAAGAATGAAGTGGATGCGGGAGGAAGTTCCAAGTTCCCTTTAGAAATCGCACATCTCTATCACGTGAAAAATGTCTTTTAGGATTCACTATATCCTGTTTGGATATAGTGTCATTAAAATCAACCTGGAACCTTCACTTATATTGCAATTTATTCTGTTGACATTATTGGATTTATTTTGTACAAAAACTTTTAAATAGCAGTAACATTGGTCAGTGTCGGAGCTTATTGCCATAAAAGACTATATTATTTTTCACATGCACTCATTTATTACTTCAACACACAAGAAATAACTGGGATATTTTTATACAAAATTGTTTCCGGTAATTGGTTATTTAAACCACAATAATAAGCAATGAGCTTTCTTCAGAGCCAAGATTCTACAGATATAAAGTAACATCTTTTTCAATCTATTTTCTTTCAGCTATAGTCAGTTCTTTAATTGTAATTAAGATGCCATTTTATGCATGTTGAGGTGATCCTGACTCTATGGATTTTTGTTTATCTTTTCTTTGCTCCTGGTCACGACTTCTGATGCTTTTGTCCTTTGTATTATCTCGCTGATTTATTTCAGATGGAACATTTTGCATTCGTTTATTTCAGATGGAACATTTAGAAGATGTTTACTTTCTCCATGAAAAGTAAAACGGCAACCTTGACTGCCCCTAAAAGCATTTAAGAGGTTTGCATGCACCTTAAAAGAAATGCAGAGGCCATCTCTTTGCCTTCCCTTCCATTTGTGGTTTAAACTGTGCAGCATTGTAAGTGCGGTGTTTGAAGCTTTGTTTACATGTTGGACAGGACTTAGCTGTCTCATTCCCTTCACCCTCATTGCTTCCCTATTTGAAAGAGGACTTTCTTGCATTCTGATTGCAAGCCTGTCTACTCGCACTGTCTGTAAAGAATACTAATCAGTAAGTCCTCTGCCATATGAAGTCCTTTTTGTCAAGTATGCTAAATAAAATGAGATGTATGATATTTGGCTGCAGGGTTTTCACCAGAAAACTTGCTAAGGCGGTCCACCAGCGGTTTCACCATATTTTCGTGTTGAAAAACGTGAACAGTTTACAGAAATGTGAAAAGTTGACTTTTTAGTGATGTTATTGGAAGACATTATTGATGATACTTGGAAACCCACTAAAAGAATCCTATGAAAGGAAAACACCAAAAAGTACAACCAAAATAAATAAGATATATTTTTTGCACTTCACTTCTAGTTAATTAATAAGCCAGTGTCTGTCAGAACAAGCTATGTAATGCCATGCACATTAAATAGCAGAATTAATTAAAATAAATATTGCCCTAAAATGGACATTGACAAGTAAGCAATTTAACTAAATACTCTTAGGGTACACATTGCAATGTTTGTGCTTTCCTAAATCCTACCAATTTATGTAATTAATGCAATATTTGCAAAAAAAAAATACTCTGGATGTGGTGTGGTTCATTTAAATACACTATCAAGTGGCAAGTGCAGACACAAACGTATAATAAATGTGATGAAAACAAGTACATAAGCTAAAATGACAATGAATGAATTGTACCCTTGTGGCTTCCAGAATCACTACGTCTCCATCCAGTTTGGAGGAATACGAAATTATAATTCTTTATGTGGCGTCAACAAATCTTTCATAAGTCTGATGCTTATGGCAAATTTGTGGACCATAATTTCCTTCACCTTGTTCTATTAATTCCATGAAGAATGACGGCAGCTCTGAAAACAAAGAAGTGTCCAAACTGGCATAAACAAGGTGCACCTCATAAAATGTTTTGCTCAGTCTTTCTTTTTTTTTTTTTTTCTTGGAAAGAATCCTTGTAAATGTAAGATCAACATAACAGCTAGCCAGACATTTGGGTGGTGAAATGGATTCAAACAACCCCTCTGGTGCTTTGCACAAGCTCTACAGAACACAGACGGACACTCCAGTCCAAACTGAATCAACAAAACCTTAGAGATGGCCGTCTAAAGAAATGCTTTTCAGGTATTCTTAGCTTATAAATTTGACATTCTTTACTGAATAATGGTTCGTATCCCCATCTGAAGTTGACAACAAAAGGAAGGTCTGTGGGTGGGGGGAGGAAAGGGGCAAAATAAGGACAGAGCTACCTGAAATATTAAAGGCGTCTCTTGTAAATACAGAGTTTGCACAAGAGGCTATGCACGCACTTTCTCTTGTTATCTCCCTTTCCCACACAGACCCACCCTTCTGCCTCACCTGTAGGAGCCTCTGGGATGAGACTGATGAGGTCTAAATACCCCTCTGGCAGGGATGTCTTTGATGGTTGTTGCCCGGCCTACTTTGAGCAGGGCTCATCGCAAGCTTCCCTCTGGGATGCCGAATCCAAAAAACAGCTATAGGAAAGAAAGCTGCACCCAGAGTGGTGTGAGTGTGTGAGTTATTTTGGATGCCCAGTTTGTCTGTAAAAACCGACTCTGTAAGGTGTGGGAGTGTGTATGTGTGCCCACCTTGCTGTTCATCTAAAATGTGCCAATTTCTCTGCTGAAAGGGGACAGAGGATGTGAGTTTTACTGGCAGTTCTCCCCAAACAGGCAGGGTTTTCATTTTGTTCACTGGAAGCCAAGTGTGAAAGTTTGATGAAGAGCAATTTGCATCTCTGGATGACTATGAAGAGGTCGGCTTTGTTCTGTGCCACAGAAAAAGCCATGCCTGCACACTGCTTGGCCCCAAAAACCTGCCCACCCCATCACCAAGTGTCACCCACGCTTTGCTCCTCTGTCTCTGCCCTCCTGGCACCACTCGATTTCCACTTTGGCCAGTGGCTGGTCTGATATTGTGCTGTGAGGCCAAGAGCACCTGCTAGGAGTTTTTTTTTTTTTCATCCAGCCTCTGTTTGGTGTTGAAAGTGATCCAAAAGCAACCCAGAACCTCTGTGCACACATGCCGAAAATTGGATAAATAGTTGAAGCCATAGGGAAACTTGTAACCCCCCCCCCCCAAAAAAAAACAGGTTGTTCTGTGGAGTAAAAATCAATCTCTCACCTCAAAGCAGAAATATTTAAGACGGCCGACTTTTGAAAGTCCAAAGATGCATAATAGATCGTTTGGAAGAAAATTCCCTATTCCATTACTATCAAACTGTTCTCTGTTACCATCTTTAACTAAAAAACAATTAATGAAGAGGGAAGGCATTAGATGTGGTGGCCCAGGGGGAAGACAGGGTTCTTTAGGATTTGTGTGTGTGTGGTAATGGGGCTAAGAAGCGAGTGTCTGCTTTGTATTTGTATTCTGGTGGCCAGGGGTATCCGTGGATACACCTAGGTGACTGGAAAGCATGCAGAAGGAAGAAGCTGGAGAGCAGTTATTTCTTCACCGTGGCCCTGATACCCACGATGATTAAAAGAGCTTCTCAGTTCTAGGTAACTTTAGGTCATTTCTGTTGAATCCGTTCTTGTTTGTAGCTGCATCTTTTAATGGTTTGTTTTGTGTAACTGGTAAGCAAATCTTAGCCATATTTTTTTTATTTTTTATGCAATTAATTTAAACAAGTCATATGTCCTACTTGCAAAATTTTTTATGATTATTTAGTTTTTCAGTTCATTTTTATATTTGAGTTCCTTTAAAGATACAGCTTCTGTCGAACCCCAGTTAGAATTTTTATGGAACATTAGTTGGTAACTATCTGTTTATATGAATTTTCTTTTCTTTTTGTCAGGCCATATATCTGCTTTCTTGGCAGCAGACATAGACCTAACCATTTTCATTTTTTTGTCGAGCAAAAGCTAATTTATTCATCTTTGCACTTCTATTCAAATAATCTTTAATATTGAGGTTCTAAAAAGAGATGACATGGTTTACATGGTGCCAGCCTTTAAAATCTGGACCAACCTGAGGCTCGCTGCCTAAATAAGAAAAGTCAAACGATGGAAGAAAATTACTGATGCTAAATTTTCAAAATTGCTTGGTTCTTATTCATGCTATTAGCTGTTGAAATCTTTTCCAGTTTTACATTTGTCTTATTATTTTTTCTAAATTGAATTTTATTTCTATATCAAAATGCAAAGTCCAAAATGTTGTATTTTGGACTTTGTACTTTGGTCAGCTGACTTGGCTAAATCTTCCCACATAAATGAAGACCAATTCCAGGACCCTATCTGGGTAAAGTTGAGATGTCATCAGACTAAATCTGAAAGAAAAGCTCCTTTAACCAGCTCATGGAGTAGGATGATTCATAAATCAATGACTCCCACCACTTCTCCCTCTGTCCTCATTCGTAATGTTCTAAAATCAAGCAGCTTTGAGGACAAAATGAAAAGAGCTTAGTCATTGTTGAACTTCATTCATGTGGGTGATGATGATGGGGTATGTTGGCCTTGAAGGGATTAGCAGGGAAAATATGATTACTCAGACAATATCAACTGGCTTGAGACGGAGCTGGAGCACTAAAGAATGAAGCTCTGTCATTATTGAATCACTACACTTGCTGAGCTACATTTGGCTCTGTTGTAAATGTGATGTCAACTTTTTATGTATTCTCCATAAAACATGAGGTTAATGATATTTACTTATCTTTTAAAGAGGTGTATAGTGAATTCATAATATGGATTCTCAGAAAGTCAAACCAAGTCATGTTATGGTTTTCTAACAAGCCGTCAATGAATCCATCAACAAAGATGACAAGTCTTTGTGTAATCAGTTGAATAAAATTGTTAAATTATTGAGATGCACCCGTCTTTTATCTCATTTGATTTGCTCAAAAAATGCAAAAAATAATTTAATATAAACTACAAGAAAGGCTCAACATATGTAATGTTTAATTGTTTTCTGAGATAATCTTTCTGTGAAAATTGTAACAGCTGTAACTGAGACCATTTGTCTAAACATGAAAAAGACACATGCATCAAGACAAATATTTAATCCTAATATCTGCAGATAAACATCAATTTTAACTTAAAACCAACAGATTTGTGATGCTTTGCTAAGGTGAAGATACTCCCACAGAGTATTTATTCACATTTAGTTACAATTTAATAATTTGATGTGTTTGTTTGTATGTAAATTTAATCAGCTAATAAAAGCAGAGCAGACACAAAAGGGGGAGTTGACAATTTTCAATTTGGGAAAGACGAGTACAAAGATGAAGATAAAATTGAAACAAGACCATAAAAGTAACAGGAAATAAAGCCACATGAGAGACAAAGGAGAAAATGCCATGTGCTCTCCTGTGTTTTTTTTTTTCCCTAACAGGGAGAGAAACAGAATCGTGAGAGGGGTGGGGTCAGCATCTAACAAAAAAGCATGATGAATGCCTTCTGCAGTCATTTCTGGGCAGTTAAAGCAACTAAAAACATGTTGGAACCTTCATTTATATTTTTTCTGAAGCTAAAATGAACGGCAACATAAAACCTCTGTTGTGATTTTTAAGTAACTAAAGGCACACAGACACACAAATGATCCTGGTGACCTTTGTGAGGCTCTTTGTTGTCTCCAAGCTGAAATCATTTGGAATTTAAATTGTTTCTCTTTTACAGCATCAACAATAGGAATTTGTCCCCCTGTTTTGTCTGTGGGATGCGCAGCAGGCTTTATTGGAATGCCCTCTTCCTTCCTCCCCTGCTTGTCCCCAGCCACTCCCTCTGGCGAGTGCTGATTTTTGATAATAAGCCCAGTAGTAGCCGTCACGTGGCCCGACCAGCAGTGCGCGGCATGTGTGCTGGTTAGGGACTTGAATGGCGATGGAGGAAGTACTGGGCTGTACAAGAGGGGAATTAGAAGACCCACAGTGAGCACTGATTCATACAGCCAGCGGGAATGTTGTTTGCTGGTACAAGACTTTTCTTTTGTGTTTTGTGGAGGCGGCTCCTGAAGCATCGCCTCTTTCTGCTTGTCAGTCAGTCACTTACTAGGATGATGATTAAAGATCCGACTTTATGCATTTTAAGAAGTGCTGCCACCTGCACAGCAGTTATGTAGGATGCCACATTCGTAATGTGCGTTTATTAATTGCCTTAGTAATGAAGGTTGTTGATAATTTAGCATGTGTTCAATAAAAGGTGAATAGTTTGTCTTTTAAAGTGTGTAAGGCAGAAGCAGTGGGGCATCTTTATTTCTTCCTGTTGTCTTCCGCTTAGACGTTCACACAGCAATATTTGTCTTCAGATTGTGTGTATCTTTGAATGTGTAGGTAACCACAAGGGGGTTGGACAAACACAGCTTTCAAATGACACTGTACCTCCCCTCCCCCAGGTTTCATAAGGGTTTTATAGATCCAAAGGGACAGTTATGTGTGCATATGAGAAAATGTCCATTTGTGTGTACACTGTTGTCTGTTGAAGACATTTTCCTCCAACACATTTTGCTTCTGTTTGTGCTTTTTTCTCACAGTTAAATGTTTAACATCATAAAATAAGATTTAACACCAGAAAAATAGAAATTCCCAAAAAGCTAGTCACAAAAAATCTGGCACTTTGTGAAAGCTAATCATGGCTAATATTAACCCTTATGACATCATGACGTGGGCTAAAAGTGACTTATTTTGTCATGATTTAAAGAACTTCAAGAACACATGGGAAACAAAGTCAATGGCATCTATTATGTGAAAGCTTTTTTAAGGCTTTAGGACTCCAACAAATCACAATTGAAGGCATTGTCCACTCCCTTATTGTGGAGTGGAGTGGCCTAGTCAAAGTCTGGCTTTAATTGCAATTGAGATGCTGTCACGACTTAAAACAGTAGGTGAATTAAAACGTTTCTGCAAAGAATGTTCACCTTTTTCGTCATACCAGAACCTATACTGTTTTCATTGACACGTTTTCAACAACCTCCATTGGTTGAAGCAATTAAATTTAATACCACACCACACACTCAAACTAAATATTAATGGTTGGTGTGCTGTTATTGTTACTTGGTGTAAAATGAATTCCCCATCATGACATGAACAAAGATCTATCTCTCTATATTGGACCAATTCTCAATTACATCAGTGTAAAAGTTGGATCTTAACTGATTAAAGCCAGTGTGAAGACAGTTTTCACCAATTGCAGGTTACAGTAACCTGCAATTAGAAGCAGGTTACTGTAACCTGTTATTTTCCCTCCACAAATAACATAATTATGTGAAAGTGACACCTTTATTTCCAATGTTTATCTTTGATATCTTTTTGTCGAAAACATTTAAGACAGACAAAAGCAAAAATGTAATGAAATCTTTAAGGGGGCAAATACTTTTCACAGTAATGCCTGTGTGTTATTGTATAATGATAAAGAAGTGTTTTTTTTTTTGTCCAAGAAAATGTTTTATTCCCACCAAGATAGCCAGAACAATTTTAACATCAGAAATACCAATTTGAGTCAAAGCAGTTGGAATTATTATTTTGGTTAATATTCCACAGTCATCCAATCTTTTGTTTTCAATCAAGACAAAAGACAGATTTTCAACAGCTTGTCTACAGAAAGACACTCTGAAAAATCTGAAAAAATAAAGCAAATACTGGAGATTTTAGATGTTAACGTGACGTGGAGCGGACTGACAGGATTCATGGCTGATATCATTAAAGCAATGGTCATGTCTAGGAAAGAGTGTCTGATACCGAGAGTGGAGTACTGGGCTAAGATGTGGGGGAGGGGATGGGGTGAGTGTGTTTATGAGTGCAGGTATGGGTGTGAATAAGAGGTTTGCTATCGGTGTCTGAGTGTTTAATAAATCAATGCAGGTCGAGCCTGAGAGCGGCATGTCGCCTAAATGGTCTGCTGTTAGTGGGGATTTGTAGAGTCAGAGTGTTTTTAGGTGTACTGCTTGAATGTGGTGCAGGAACAATGAGATGTGGGTGTGCATGTGTCATTTCTAATAAACGATACAGAAGCTGAAAAAAATGACCTTATGCCCAGACGTCTGTGAGGACAACCGACTCCAGCTTCTTCTACCGCTCCCCCTTGTGTTTAGGACATAATTTGTATAATCCCAAATGTGAGTTCAGGAGCTGTTACAAGGTCCCATGTGACTAAATCATCTAAAGGAGAAAAAAATCTAAGGAAAAAAAACTGGCTCTGTTGTTTTTTCCTCACCACGTGCTCCCTTGGTGGGCCCTTTTGTGCTGCGACTTAATTAGCAGTCTCTGAAGCTACACCAGTGCAGCATACAGGGGCTCTGGTCTCAGATCTCTGCTCTCATGATGGTTTGTCTAAAGGAAAAGTCAAGTGTGACGTCCAAAAGGACACGAGGAAATGGAGAGGGGGAACAAGAAGAAAAGAGAGATAAAACAAAGGAAAGACATCTATGTTAAAGAGGAAATAATTGTAATTATCTAGATTTGCACTACCTACTTCACATGTCAAATATGTGGAGTTGACATATCTGAATTGCCTCCCTCTCAGAGAGCGGGAGGTTTACAGGTTTTGCAGTTAAACAGCCGCCAGTCTGATTCAGCTATTTAAAAAGATTGTGTGTGTGGTAGACAAAATACAAAGTAATACATAGCTGCAAAAATTAAAGAGCAAGGATAAAAAGGTAAAAATGTTTTAGATCAAAAATTTGAAAAGATAATAATAGAGAAGCCTGTACTGATCCTTGAACTTGAAAATATTCAGTATTTTATGTTGATATTTCAGATAAAATCCCCCAAAAATTGTACTGACATATCTAGTTGTAAATCAACTAAAATTCAAAGGATTGTGGGGTTTGAATACTTCTGCAAAGTACTGTCTGTATATGTTTGAACGTGAAAGTAAAACAGACAGAGACTGACACTTTTCATTTGGAGGAACCATGTTCATTCCACTTGAACACTTTTCATCCTCGTTTTGTCTTTGATCATCCCTCGTGCTTTGGATCTACTCGTCTTCGTTCAGCTCATGTTTCCTTCAACTTCAAAAATAATTTGCAGAGATCAAATGTGACATGAAAGTAAGACAGAGCAATAAAAAGGGGGGCAAGCATGGAGCTCAACTTGGAGCTCCATGCTTGTGACGTGTGGCTGATGCAAAACTTGATTTGGGAAGATGTGAAAGTGAATGTATGGAAAAATAACCTGCATGACTGTCAATCTTATCAGAACCCTTAATAACTTTGTTTTCTTAGCCAAGGTAATGTTAGAAGACAGCCAAAGTGATCAAATCAGTAAAAAAAAAACTATTTATCATGTAAGTATGTGTTGGCGTCATAAGACTCGTTTAGGTTAAACTCACCAATCAAGATTTTTGGGTTTGTGAGCTTATAGTGAGACAGGAAGTCCCACTATGGTCTCTTCATAATGTAAGGCTGGAGTAGTTGAGGAAAAAAGAGAAAAAAGAGTTGAGGCTTCATTGCAAGTTTGGTAAGTGGCACCTTCAGGCACCTCCTCTGTTTATTTATTTATATTTTTTCAGTTTGACGTAGATGGCAAACAGGAGCCACAAGATGGCTCAGAATATGTACCGACTTCACACACTTGTGTATTCGAACCGATGGTCTGTGTTCATTTTTCATTAAAAAAAATCGCATTTGAAATGAATCATCCACATAACGAAATATGCAGTATGAAGTAAAGCTCAAAAGTGAAATTTTATTGTTTAAAGAACAGAAGTTTGAATATTTAAGTCAAGTCTGCAGCTGAGGAAGGAAATATCCGGTAAAGTGCTGGGAAATTAGGCTGCCATTGTTAAGTGCTAATATTTGGTCAAGGTGTCTAGCAAACAGGGTTGACTTCCAGCTCATGCCCATATTTTTCTTCTTCATTTGAACAGAAAGATCAGGCCACTACACAAACGAGATAATGTGAGCTTGTCTTGGACGTAAGCATCTATTGTTTGCCATTAGGTTCCCCTGTGATAAAACTTGTTTGAATATTATGTAAAACATTTTTTCATTAGCTTCCTCTGGATGTTGCTCCGCATCAGATTGAACTAAGTCCTATCATTTGTCTGCAGGAGCTTGAAACACAGAGGATGTGTGGCGACTTGTTTTTATTCTGAAATCGGTAAAGAGAGATATGGCAGTAAACAGTTTTATCTTTCCACACACAACAAAAAAGAGAGATTAGCCTCTGTGACTGCATGTCTTTCTTCCTCAAAGTCTCTTTTGTCAGCTTATTATTTCTTCATCCTACTTTAGAAGCAGTATGTGTATGATTACCATATGATTTTTTTATCTGCATTGCACTTTATTGCAGTTCGCTTACGAACAAGACGTAATGGTTTTCCTACATTTAAGAGGGTATTTGTTATGCTGTTTGTGTGAACTATAAGCTATTAATATTTTATCCCAACCTGTTTCAATTTCAACCACCTTCGTCTCCTTATAGCCCTATCTGGACTTAAGGCAGGGGTCTGAGGAGCCTTGTTTATCAGGTTTGGCTGCAAGCATTTAGGCTTAAACCTTCCCAATTCCATCAAATCCATACTTTGCTTTTATTGTGATATTTTATTTACTTCTATTTTTCACCAAAATCTTATAAGATTTGTATGCATATTTCTCAGGAAAAGGTATCTCACAACTTTATACAGAGATGAACCATATAGTCACCTACTTAAATGTCAATTCATGCAATAATAAGAAATCCAGGGATATAAACTTTCTGAAAAAAGAGAAAAACTCCAGCTGTCTTGCCTCCTTGTCGTTTTGAAGTTAGAGTATTTGAAGTTGCTTTCTACCTTTCCTTCAGTTCTCTTTGATCTTACCCCCCGCTGGTCTTCAGGGTCGTTTTTTTACCCGGTTATATGATTCAAATGTCACCCAGGCGCTCTGGGTCCTGCCCAGTTCTACTCACATCTGGTGCACAACATAAATGATTCTCTTGTTTTTTGTGTGTTTTTTGCTTCAAAAAGTTCTTGGCCTATAGGTCTGGTTCTCTTGAGCCCAAAGAAGGGGATCATGAAACGGTAACAAGCTTCTTTGAACCTGTAGGTGGTATTTGATGCTCAGCAAGCAGCACAGTGTATTGTGCATTTGATCAGACTGGTCCCTGGAATACAGGTGGAGGGTTCATGTTACATTGCTAACCTTTGTAGTGTGTCAGAGTATACAAACAGACTATTTATTCATTTTAGTGGATTATTAACTCGATTTTGTTTTCATGTCTTTTATTAAGCAATTAAGCCATAATGATAATGTACGGAGTGACGTAAAGATCAATTTTAAATATACTTTTGAGAAAGATGATAATTGAAAAGTTTTTTCAACCTCTTTGTTTCCATTTCTGTTGCACTTCTTTTTTTTTTTACAGTTAGTTGCAGGATAAAGCACTTTTATTCATGTTTCTTTTTTATGTACATGTATTTTTTCAGTTGGTATGTGAATGAGCTACTTAGATTTTAACATAGTAAAGTTCAACCTTACTAAAGAGAAGCTACATCTTCTCCCAGTCTCGTCTTGCAGTCTATCATCATATATATTTTGCAAGCGAAATTGATGTTTCTGCTTGTTCTCAGTGACTTGGTAGCCAACTGATTATTGGGAAATTCAATGAGCCTTTAATCTCCTCAAAAGACCAACATTATACTTGTCTACGTTACTCCATCACATTTTATGTTCTCTCTCCCACATTTGTGGTCTAACCTCTACCCACTGATTAACGGTCTCTTTCCTCCATCTGACACGCTCCGTTCTTTAGCCCTTTAACCGATCACAACAATGTGGAAGACCATCTATTTCCTCTCCTCTTTCTCCAACATTCAGCACACTCTCTGTAGTTTTTTCTCATTTTTCTCCCTTTGCTCTCTTGACTTGCTTGCTCTTTGAGGGTCCTGCTCCCTATAGTTGTTCACAGTCATAGAAAAACTGAACCATATTTTTTTTCTTTTTGTGTTGTTTTTTTTTTCCGGCATGCATTGTTACAGGACATTTTTGTATTTGCTCTGCAGGGAATACAGGTGGTGCTTTTCATGTTTTATGAAAGGAAGTATGAATACATTCTCTTTATAGAGCTTAAAGACCATATATTGCTGGGTTTTTCAAGGCTTTTATATTGTTTTAGATTAATAAGGTCACAAATTAAAAAGAAAAAAAAAACAGTCTAATTTAAACACCGGTTGCAGTATTTACAGGTTGTTTATCTACATTTTTATACCAAAATAGCTGGGAAAAAAAATCACAATAGTGTAATAATGAACCCAGGTTTAATTCTGATCCAGGGTTCGATTTCCTCCAATGTAGATACCCATAAATAAATTAGAGCTAAATATTATTTTTGATAGTAAGTAGATGGAATCAACCAGCTTAATGTGCTGCTAAGCAACCAAAGCAAAGGTTTCCACTCAGCTCATTTAACACATCTGACAAAGATAAGACATTTGAGTTTTCTTTTTTTTTCAATGCATAATTAAAAATTGCATGCAGCAGGTCTCAGAGAAGGAAATCCACATGTTGTCATCTGAATCCTGATTACAGGTGACACAGTGTTCCCTTAGTTATTTATGTTTTGGTCACTGTTTTATTTCTGTATTCCTTTTACTTCGTGTGTCTAGCGGAATGGAAAATTGAATGACTTCAAGGCAACAGGATGACCTTTACCTGTTCTCGTCTTGAACCAATGTTCCAAAACATGTTGGCAGTAATACATAGAGGAGAATCCTAATAAGCTGCAAGCTTGTGGAGGTTTGGTTTTACTCGAAGTGAACGTCAGTGGGTCGACTTAGTCACTCATTGATCCCCGGGGTTTTCAGAGTGACAGTTGCTGAATGTCAGCAGAGCGTTAGCATTAAACATTAACACAGTGATATGTATTTAAAGGGTAGATGACTGAAGTGTGTCCAAAATATGCTAATCTACCCAGTGCTTTCTCACTCTAATGCATCAATAGAGCTGCCGATATGTCAATGAATTGACACTGTGTGAAAATCAGAGCAGGGCTTGTTAGAGTTGGATGTAAGAGTTTAAAATTGGTTTAAAAACCATACAAAGGGCCTATAGCAAAAATATTAAATTACATTTGCTTTTGGACAAGAGATAAAGTCAGTTTTAAAATGACGGTGTGTGCTTGTGATATAATTGCATAAGATTCCTGAGCACAAAACAATTGTTCCCAATTTCTCTATGGGGTATAAAGACTAGCTTTGGATTAAGTCCCAAAAGCTTTAATTGAATGGTGGAGATTTGACCAAGTCTGACACATTTACATTATATTGATTTAAATGATCCCTAGTAAACTATGCACTGAATGAATATTCAATTCTGTGTCAGAATATCCATTAAGTCACCATTATGGTCTCTACCAAGTCTTTCAAATGAAACTTCCAGCTTGTTATTCTACATCAGCGTCCCGTATCGGCTTTTATTTGCTGGGTCAGGTAGCTGTGTCTCTTTGTCCTTCTTGATGCTGTTCATGCACTAATGTTCTCTCACAAATTTCTTCCAGGAGAACAACTACATTTGTAATGAGATTAAACTCTGCAGGCGTGAACTCGTTTTAGTAATTTGGGGTCTGCTGAAGCGGTTTTCTTTCCACTAAATTTGATTTACAGTTTAGAAGGGAGTTAAAATTGACAACTATGTATCATTTTTCTTTCATTTTAAAGATTTTCTTGTTCGTCTCCAACATAAAATCCTAAATAAATACTAGACGTTTGTGGTTGGTTCATGACAAACTGTGGCAAAGTTTATGGAGTATTTTTCACAGTAACTGCAAGTGCTGTACTATTCCTTTGTAAGTCATTTTGTCACTCAATGTTGTAGTCTGCAGAGTAATGGCATGTTCATATTCAATGTTACTAGTTTTACATATTATCTGATCATAATGGGAAAATCTGTTACAAAGTCCTATCTTTCTGATCACATGCAGAAGAATGACATAAATAGATAACATCAATTTTATGTGCTGTGGTTTCTAGATGTTACTTTAACTTTTATGAGCAAAACCAAGTCATTCTAAGCTTTATGCCAAGATTTCAGCAGAGAAAGTCCTTAGAGGTGCAAAGAATTAATGCATGGTGCAAAGGCCAGCAGCACCTGACACGCAGCAAAACTCTTTATGATAATGTAAACCTGTAACAGCATAATCCTTCACCTGTCCGGAATGCATTATTTAATACCTGTGAATTAGCATTCACATTGTCAGGAAAGCAAATATCAAAATAAATGTAAATAAACTGAATGTCATTATTCCGTAGTCATGAAATGAACAAGACAATAGTCTGTAAAACACACAGAATAAATACCTGAGTGAACTGCAAGTGAAGTGGGATGATGGGGCAGAATTGAGCATTTGATGGCGCAATTTAAATGTGAACGAAGTTATTGATGGCTCAATAATGTCGATAAAATCTCCCAGGAGCTACAACAGTGTGTCTGTTTCCCACATAAATATTCATCACTTTTTCCATCAGGAGACAGGGGACTAAAATAAAACGTTGCGTCTCCTCTCTAGGTGGAAGGGTGGATGGTATGTAGGCTGTGTGTGTCTGCATGATGGTGTGTGTGTGTGTGTGTGTGTTTGTCTAAAGGGCTTATACATCTTCTCTTTCTCCACATTCGCTCTCACACCTCATAAGCTAGATTCAGATTGTTCCATATGGATGACGCTCGTATATGACGGTTCTGGGCCGATCAGAATTCAAATGTAAGCAGCTGTTTGTGCATCAGCAAGTTTAGAGAAGCGTTGAAAGACATGAACAGACTTTATACATTCTAGTCCAGATAAATTGTTTGATTTTCCAGTTATTAATCATGTTATGCACATCTTTTCAATCAAGTCATTGATGTGAATCTGTGCTGCTAATTGAGTAAAAATTGTTTACATTCACTGTCGGAGCAAGAAAAAAAGTTTTTATGTTTTTGGAGTTCCCTAATAGACTGTATTATATGAACCTGGAAGACCTGCTTCCGAAAACATAAAAACTCTTTGAGACCTTTTTAAGAATATAATTAAAAGTTTAGGTTGACATGAATTACAAAAAATATCTAAGTAGGAATAATAGTCATATCACAGTTTTAACTTTGAATGTTTTGTCTGAAATATCTTCACCAAAGGTTAATTAAATTCATATTGTATTTGTTGATGGACACAAACCTTTCAGTTCCCTTCATCCGTAGATTAAGAGGGCAAGCGGAATCAAATTCCATTTGTTCTCCTAGAGAAAAGAAAGATTTGTTGGAAACTGATGGGAGTGTATTTACAAGCGTCTTTAATTTAATGAGTCTTTTGTGTCCATAAACTCTAACCCTGCCTTTTACTTCCGCTCTTTTGCACCTTCCTTTGATTTTAAAAAGCTGCTTTTGAAGATTAGGGTGACCTACATCAGCTGATGTTTCATGAGTGTGAAAGGAAATTCTAATTTATGGATATCTGACATGAGGCTTATTGTGATTTAAGATGCCACTGACTGCACTTTCTTTTTCTTTTTTTTTTTACTTCCGAGGGGACATTCCTTGCATGTGCCACAAATCTCTGTTATCAGACTATAAGCAGAGATTCAGTGAAAGATGGGAAAAAAGGAAAAGCAGACGGGAAGAGGTGGGATTTATGCTAACATGCTGGTAGGAATGAAGGGGATTTATGTGATCCTTTGTGATGACTGATGGCATTACATGAAACCCTGCAACGGCAGTGCATTTCCGTCACACGTTTTGTCTCTGTATCCCCGTTTTCTCCATCCTGCTCTTTCTATTTACCTTTGTCTGTAGCTCAGACTACTCTGCAAGTCCCCGGGGAAATGCTGCTGATTTATTCTAGACCTTCACCTTCTTCAGTTCTATCTCTCTAATGTCTTCAACCCCCAACAAGCAGCCCCTTTTCTCTTATAAAAATCAATATTGTGTGTGCTGGTGAGCATGTGCACGTGTAATTTATTTTTCACCTTACATTGTAAGCAAAATTTCATATACATATAGAAAGGATCTATCTCCACTGCTGCGATGGTGTCAGTTTTCAATGCTTGTACTTCATAATTATTGCTCCCAGATGTGTTGTCAGTCACACTCACACTGTAGGACGTCATGCACTATACACAATAAACTTCAAGCTAATAAGGGTCCCACTTTACGAACAAGAGGATGTTCTGCCAGGGCTGGAACAAATCATTGTCATTCATTGAAATGAAACTGTGATGCTATTTTACTGTAAAGGTTTTCAACACAAAATCCTCCAGTATTGTAGAGTGTCCTTTCTTAAGGGAACACATCTTTCATAAACCTACAAAGATGAGGAAATTTGACACCAAGCAAAATCTGTGTGCTAAGTATAAAACTGTTAAAACACACTTGTACAGACACAGATGCACGATTTGTCGTACATGCAAGTTTTGTGCAGTTTCCAACTTCTAACTTTTCCTTCATTGAAAGATTGTCTGTCTTGAGTTGAAAATGTAAAGGAGAAGGCAACAATTGGAAAAGGATACAGTCCGTTACATGCAGGATGGTGTTTACATTGGATATTCTCTTGTACAGAGAAGAATAATAGAAGTTACACTTGGCCTTCAAAATACATTTTGCACATCCGGTCCTTTGCTAAGAAAAGAAATATTGGAATAAAAACATAGTTTGGAGAGAATATGTACATTTTGACATGTGATTTCACCTAGCAAATGTCCCTGACCCACAGTCGGTGTGAAGAAAGAACCTTTGTCAAAGAATAGTTTATCAGAGGCCTTTCAACCTCCTACGTTCTAAGGTGCTTGTGAACACAGCACCTGAAATGCAGCCGGCAAGAGTTTGAGTCAAAACGTTACTTGCTCATAATTCGTAATTGGAAAACTGGTTTGGAATTGGAGCTCATGGATCATCTTTTGACTTTTGTTGGATTTGAATTAATTGGCCTTTTTGAATGAATTTTAAGACGTTTCTTTTCTGCTCATTTTTGCTATGTGTGTTTGCAGTGTGTACATTTGTCACTGATAAGACAGTAGTTAATGTTTTTAAAGAGCAATAATGCTGTTAAAAATCCAGTTTACATTGTCTACAGGATTTCCTTTTGTAGGTTTATCATAGTAAACATTTCTTTCATTTCCACAGCAACGAAGACATGTGCGACCACTGACTTTGCCTGTAAGAACGGACAATGCCTGCCTGCTAAGTGGCGCTGCGACGGAGAACCAGAGTGTGCAGATGGTTCGGATGAGGCTGATGAAATCTGCAGTAAGTAGCTTCACCAGATGCATTGCATGTTCAACAAGCGAACAGAACCACACATGTTGATAAGCGGTGCCACAAAAGCAAACACTGATATAATGACAGATGGAACAGAGAGTCAGGTAGGTCAACACCTATTCCAACATACACAGTTGACACGTCTCACATGTGCTAACACACGTTGTATGAGTGTGTGTGTATCCGTGAGTTCATCGGAAATCTACTTGCGTTTTTTAAAGAGCATAAACATCTGCAATATGTCAGCAGTTTATTTTTTCTCTCTTCTCATACATTCATGCTGGATTCACGACAGTTGGTCTGTTCTGGTAACACTTTCGTCACTCTCAAGGATGTCCATCCTTTGTGCTTGCTGCACTTTGCAACCTTCCATTCCTTGAACACTGCATCAGAAAATTGCTTTCAGTTGGACTGTCGTACATGGTTTAATCAAGCCCAAAGAGTGACAAAAGATGTTGACTTCTTTTACATTTCCTCACAGCTAAAGTGTTAAGTGGAAAGAAAAAATTTCTAATTAGCTCTATTACTTTTACCTTACTAAGCAGCTGGTCAGAGCAGGAAAGACCAGTACTTTAAAGTTTAATGAAGTAGTCCACAGCAAAACGTAGATATAGTTTTTCTACTACTTCACATATCTTCTAAAACCTTTAATAGATACTTTACTTGTGGTCAGATCTGTTACTTGAGAGACTTATACATTTTTGGGTTATTATTGGCAAACATAAAGCTGTCCTGTATTTTGTTCTTTTTGCTCAGCATTGGGTTATTTCTTTCCTTCAGCTCAAAACTTCAGTTGTGTCCTATTCCTGGGGTAAAAGGTGTTTTCAACAAAGCACTTGCTGTTTTTCTTTGTTTGGGTGTTTGGAGGTATCCGTCTTTTCTCCATGTGTACTTTCTCTCTGCTTAAGTTTCTTGCATAGATGATCTATGTAGCAAAACTGCTCACAGTGTCCCTATGCGTCACAGTTAGTTATCAGATATTGCATAATTTATCTCAGAAAGCAAATGATAATAGGAAAAAAGAAACAAAGAGTGAGTTGAGCACAAATAGAAGCATTTAGGACAGGAAGCTAACAGTCTTTACTGGTTAAATTACTTTCCCAACTCAGCAAACTCCAGTAATTTATTAAAACCCTTTAGCAAAGTATCAATTCATGAACAATTTTAATTCCATTGATCAAAATTTCAGATTACTAACTTTTCACTATTCTTGGTAAGTCATCACAGAGCATCCGTTTACTTCACAGACACAGGACTGGTGAGACATTCATGAAATGTACCGTATTTTCTGCACTATAAGGCACCTAAAAACCTTCAATTTCCTCAAAAGCCGACAGTGCGCCTTATAATCCAGCGCGCCTTATTATATGGACCAATTTTGAGCCACAACAGGTCTAGAAACTACGGTAAGCAGCTGCCGACTTCATTTCCCCCATAGAAGAAGAAGTGTGCGGTGCATGCTGGGATAGTTGTTAGAACGCTGGTTTGTTAATAAAGTTTGATGATTCATTTAAAGCCAGGGTGGGAGAGGGGCGGGGGAAGAGAGAGAGACTGCGGCGGCAGCGTGTCGGTTGGTCTGTGTTACCCAGAAAGCAGTTGGTCACAATATCGCAACACCAACACCGTGAGTGAAACAATGACTGGGGCAGCCGACTATATAAAGTACTCTGGACCACTTCTTTACAAATGTGGATGTGTAATAATAGAGTACGGAACAAACTGGCAACCCAAACTGAAGTCTATTCTATGTGCCTTATATATGAAAAAAGTTTTAAAATAGGCCATTCATTGAAGGTGGACCTTATAGTCCGGAAAATACGGTATGTCCTGGTTCGAAGATAGAAATCTGTCTTTCCTCTTCAGTCTTATCATTCAACTCTGACATTACAACCCACATCCTATGTGGCACTTTTTCATCAATATGGATCTCAAAGAGGCGATCAAAGAGGGCTTTGAAGATCCCCAATGATAAATCTGATTGGCAGAGGCCAAGAACGTGTGTGGGTTTGCATACGAACACATGCCTTTTCTAAAAGCTTAGCGTGTGCGCACTGGCATAAGTATGTGGGTAAAACTGGAGTCAATACTTGTATTTAGTATTCATCGCAAGGTTAAAATCCAACCCATTTCATCAGATCAGTTGACTTGTGGTTTAGTCTCATTATATCTAATCAAGGTCAGGCACGGAGAGCTTCTCGAACTCTTTCCAGACACATCGATCACCACAGGTCTATCATGGTATTCTACATGCATTATTAGGTAAAAATAAAACAATGTTACAGCAACAGGAATTTAAACTTTGCATTTGTTTACATCTGTGCACTTTCCTAATTATTTGGCCTCATTTGGTTATTTAAAGATTGCCATTAGTCTCTGTCATAGTAGAAACTATTCTTCCTTGGTTCCACACCACAAACATTACAATAAATCATACATTTACAAACCCTACAAAAAGGATATAATGAATCATTAGACTTGGGTGACTCAGATGGATCTAAATGTTGCAGGACACCAAACCTTGAGACCTGAGTCCAGGTGTAAGGATGACATTGGGCACCATTAATCAGGCAGTTGCTGCAACAAACAGTTAACACTTGCATGAATTCTGCTGCAGCAGTAGATATGTGCAATATTACATCTTTAAGTTACAACCCTCATGGTAGAGAATCTTTTGACAGATATTGTTGGCAAGCAGACTTAAATGATGAACAAATTAAATGTTATTTTTTTCATTGCCTTTGTTATGCTTCAATACCATGGAAACACAACAATCAAAAATAAGTGTGAAGTTGGTGATAGTGTAAAGTTATACAATGTGGACAGAATTCAGAAATGGCACAAAATGCCCTTTAGTTCTAACATCTTGATATAATGAGGTAAATGGGTAAACTGTACCTGCTGTTCCTTCCAGAAGCATGTGCATTGGTTGTTTCTGTACATTCTTTAGTTTTTGTTTCTCAGCACTTTCTTTGTGTTGTTTAAGACCTTTAAATATCCTTCTGCCAGCCAACATCTGTGTGTAGCAATCTTGTTTCTGTCATTTTGTGTGCTGCTTGTCATCAACTTTCTGATCTAAGTTCAATTTAAGTAATGCCTTGATGGAATTGATTGCCCCAGGAGGGAATCGATGGCCTGATCCCTGAGACTTTTGCTCAACTGCTGATTAACTATGGACCTCCAATGATGGCTCTGAAACTCACATGTGCAGACGCACACACACCTACGCACAAACACACAGGTTGCTGTGTCGCTCTCTGTAATTACACATTGAAAAAACCTGGGCCTGAGGGGGGCTTCTGGAAATAAAGCTCAATAAGGCGGGCGGTGGTTCATGCATGATCGTATGACTTTGTGGCTTGTTAGTTATTGCAGTTATAGCATCAATTCTCAAAAATAGATTAGAAACATTATGGGGCATCTGTATTTCAGAGCCAAACATTGTGTCTGTTCACCAATCACCAGCACATTTCTCACAACATAGTCTTTAACTAGAAAACTTTATAGTATTTAGTCATGCTGTGTTCATGCAAGTCTCACTTTTTTCCCATATAATTAGTCTACGTTTTACTCGAGAGTAATGTCGCCGTCAAAACGTTATTTCAAGTGCAGCGTCCAACTTTCTCACTACATTAACAATTTATTTATTTATTTTATTTTTTACCTTTGTATCACTTAAAGCTCAGGCTTGAATTGACATGATAACATATTAAAATACTGATATAGGTTTAGAAAAACAAGCTAAATATTTTTGTCTTAACATGCAGAATGGTCGTTTGGAGGTCAGATATCAATTTAGAAATATATATCAAAAGTACTCTATATTTGTTTTCTTGCAACTGAAGCTGTCAGGAAATGGTTCATGTCCTCTAGTTTACATCTAGATTAGTAATCTTATTATTTTAACTCCCATTTTCCTCCTTTTTTTTGCCAAGGATATGGCTGCAAAGATTTGCTCATAAAAGTACTTATCTGTTTGAAAAAAAAATGTTTCATGCTTCATTTATTTATTGATTTTATAACTCTTATTTGATGTTTAACCATGAAAGCTTAGGAACAATAGACACTTGTCACTTATAGTCTACCGTGTATTGGACAAAGATATAACTACACTCGTTTTATTCCGTCTTTTGGTGCTTGAAAACTTAAGAATGTGATACAAAACCCCCATAGTAGAATGCCTAAACTTTTGTGAGATGTGGAGGATATTTTATATTCATGACATAAAAAGCCTTGTATCATCTCAGTGACTAATCTATTCCAGGTCTACTCAAGCATCTCACACTTGGAGGCATGCTGATAAAGGCTGTCTTGAAAAGTCTCTAAACCCATTATGAAAGAGAATGGGAGGAAAGTATACTAGCACAAATGAGAATTTTGATGAGTATTGAAGTCAAGTAATCTCAAGTCATTGTTCACGGTTGAGAAGCGTCTTCAGATAAAACCGAGAGAACAACAGTGTACGCATCCCCTTCGGCTCTGCCATTACGATATCAAAGCAGCTGCGTTTTAATTGAGAAAACGGGGGATTTTAAAACATTTGGTTCTTTGAAATGCTTCAAACTCCACTCTGTTGCAAGGCCTTAAAGTTGGCGCATTTGCAATGGAAATGTTGTATTTGTACACTCAGACTTGTTATTAAATAGTTTGAATACAATTTACATCTTAATGCGTCCTGATATGTTTTGCACATATTGATCATCTCTTATTTTTTTGGGTCTTCTTTACTCAATACCTCAGGGTTTATTTCTTTCCAATCCAGCTGATGAAAGTCATTCATCTAGAGAAACAAACTGTCAGAGCGGTGCCTCTCATCACAGCAAGACTTCTCACCCACTTGTGGTAGTCATGATTTATAGAGCTCATATCTACTCATTTCCACAACCTTCATCAAGTTCTTTCCCATATGATAATCATAGCTTTGCTGGGGAAAAGATTAAAGAAAAAATTGTGTAGACTTGGACAGCAGAAGCAGATTTTAAAGAATGTTTGCAGCTTGAATTCCTCTCAAGGTTTAGTTGCTGACTTGGAACGAGTGAGATTTTTTTTAATTCTCATGTCTGATAAAAAAAAAAAACAAATTGAAAAAAGAAAACTTATTTACCTCTTTTTTTCACATCCAAATTTACCTGGATCTTCTTTAAAGATGCCTTCTTAAAATGTCAAAATTAAGCACTGAAGCTTATTGCTGTGAAGTGTGGGGAGTTACTTACAAGAGCTCTTTACATCCGGTAACCATCCTACAGAAACGAGCCATTAGAATTATCCATAATGTTGGTTATTATGAGCACACAAACCCACTCTTCATAAAATCCAGAATTCTCAAATTTGACGAGCTTGTAGAATTTAAAATAGCTCAATTTATGTTCAAAGTATCTAAAAAGTTGCTACCTGAGCACATACAGAGCATGTTTTCTGAAAGAGAAGGGGGGTATAACTTAAGGGGTCTCTCAAACTTAAAGATCCGCAGTCTGCGAACAACAAGAAAAAGCTTCTGTATTTCA